>JACXGJ010008586.1:0-26693 GCA_016801105.1 Esox niger | reverse complement strand
CGCCTCCAAGCTCACCTGTCATCCCGGTCTGGCTCGCACCATGGCCTTCCTCCGTCGGCGCTTTTGGTGGCCGGCCATGCGCAATGACGCACAAGCATACATTGCGGCTTGTCCTACCTGTGCCCAAAGTAAGCAATCCAATCGACCCAGCTCCGGTTTCCTGCGTCCCTTACCTGTACCTCGTCGCCCATGGTCCCACTTGTCCTTGGATTTTGTTACCGGGCTGCCCTGTTCCGACGGGAATACGGTAGTCCTAACCATCGTGGATAGGTTCAGCAAATTCATTCGTTTTATTCCTTTAACTTTTTCCACCTTTCATGTGTCACATTTATCTTTGTCTATTTTTTTTACATCGCAAACACCCGGCATTTTAGCAGGGGTGTGCAAACTTTTTCATTCACTATATGATGATACTGCTGATGAGTACGTATCACAGTTCATCATGACACTAACATCCCTGAATAAAACTTCTGCTTTTTGACTTAAACACAAATAAACCTTAATATTGTAAGAGCCAGTTCAACTCAATATGCAATTATTGATCACAATGATGGACTCTGAATACTGTACCTTAAAAAGTCTAATATGAAGACATTATCTGAACAACATGATCATCCTCTACACCACCATGATCTACAATATTATTATTAAGTCCAGATTGGATTTTAAATGGACTTACATGGACTGGACTCAAACAGCAGAAGTTCATGTTATGCTTTATGATGTCTTTAAAAAGAGTTAGATAGTCAATCTGTCTGAATGGGATGTTTCACTTCCCGTCCTCTCAGTAGTCAGAGTGAGGAGGTTTTTGTACGACCAAGTATACAAACTGAATCACTGTGGTATTCGGACAAGGAACCAAGCTCATTGTCACTGGTGAGTAAACTTTACATTTGTTCATCTGTTGAATATCTGTTTTGTTTCTAATAATATTGGTCAGATATTTTTTAATTTTATAAATAACATGTGATCTGTAAATAAATTATTCAATATTTTGAAGTAATTTCTGTTTAGATTGTCCACAGAGGATTGTTTAACATAACAATTTCTTTAATAAAACTATTATCTGCACTTTATTCAAAAAATATAGATGTATATATTCTACCATAGTTTCTGAGGATCAGCTTTATTCATATTCTGTCATGCTCATGTTCTATTGTCTATATGAGCTGAATAAATTGTCTGTATGTGTCGCTTAATGTAAAACGTTTCTCCTTCACAAGTAGATACAGTCTTGAAGGAAAAAAATTAATATACGTAATCTTACATGTTAAAATAATAATCAGACAAAATATGACTATTTCTGTTATTTGACACTATGAACAACAGCTTCATATTTTCATTTATCTTTGAATTAAAATGTCAACATCCTCTAAATTATGGGTGTTTTAAGCAAAAACACTGTAGTTGAAACATCCACTGTAACTGAAATGTAAACTTTTTTTCCTTTTAACCACATTTTGACTCTTTTCTAATGTAGATGGGGATCTTGGTACACCTGCCGTGACCCTGTTCCCTCTATCCACTGAAGACCTCAAGTCCAGTAAAGCAACACTGGTGTGTCTGACTAGTAACCTGTCTGAGAGGTCCAAGGGGTTTGTAGATGTCAGCTGGACTTCTAATGGTCAATCAGTGACAGATGTTTCGACCAGCCCTGCTGAGCAACAACCAGACAAAACCTTCAAGATCAGCAGCTATCTGACCATTAATACTGCAGAGTGGGACAAGGACGTCCTGTTCACATGTAAAGTGTCATTCGGGTCGACGTTCTCAGAGAAAGAGATCAGAAAGTCTAGTTGCAGTGTGTAAAGTTGTACTTTCAGTTTTGCTTTTTAACAACATGTCAGTATTGATGAAATTACTCACACGTATACATTTACTTTTACAAAAATACTAGAAAATTCACTGTGTGAGGTAACCTACTGTATTCTTTTTCATTGTTTCATCATGGCTGTACTGTCTGGATGATAAATAAAAGCATTCCAAAGAAGAAACGGTTGTTCATGTTGATCAGATTACAGTTTCCAAATGAGCTGACCTGTGTGTGATTTCTGTTTAATGCGATGTATTACACCGATCACCCATAACATCATGACCATTGATGTGAATAACAATGATATTTTCTTGTTATCACGGCACCTGTCAGAGGGTGGGATATATTAGGTAACAAGTTAACACACTGTCCTCAATGTTGATGTGTCTAAGGAAGCGTAACTTGTGGTTGCTTTCTGAGTGTAAACTGTTAAAATTAGAATGAGGACAAAAGACAAGACCTAATTTGCATATGCAAAGATCATGGAGCTTCCAGAAGATTAAAGAGCTGACTTAATACTGGTTAGAATATTTTTATATTGCGACTTCTCTATACTGGCCTTTTACTTTTCATCAATACAAAGGTGTTTAATTTCATGAACATACTCTGAAACAAGCCTTTTCATGCATTGTTGTTATTTGAGTTACTGTTGTCTTTCTATCAGCTCTAACCAGTCTGGCCATTCTCCTCTGACTTCTGCCACCAACAAGGCATTTTCGCCCAGAAAACCACAGCTCACTGGATATTTTCTTTTATTCTCTGTAAACCCTAGAGGTTGAGATGTAGAAAAAAACCAGTAGATCATCAGTTTCTGAAATACTCAAACCAGCCACCTGGCACCAACATCCATGCAACATTCAGAGTAATATAAATGACCTTCTCCATTATGATGCTTGGTTTGAACTTCAGCAGATTGTCTTTTCCACGTCTACATGCTTAAATGCATTGAGTTGCTGTCACATGATTGGCTGATTAAATAACTGGCTAAATAACAGTTGAAAAGGTGTACATAACAAATTGTCCGGTGAGGGTTTACATGTATGTGGGGGCAAGATGTACATTATTTCTAACCCTATAAATAGAATATAGACTAACCTAAACCTAACCCTTAACCCAATATATAAGCTATAGACTATTTTGGGACACTCCAAATAATGTTTTGCTTACACTTTGAAAAAATGCTGTAAAATTACAGCAATTGACCTGTAATGCAAACCACAGCAGCAGTAACTACAGTAACATAGTAGCAGGTGATAATGAACCTGGCCAGAGCCCAATAACCAGTGTCTCTGGTAATTGGGGACATATCTGTTTTGGATGGTGTCCAATGTAATAAAGTGTACCTGTGGCCAGTTTATAGTGCTCAAGCTCTGATTTGTGTGTGAGCTCGTTATCTAAAAATAATTTCATATTGTAGAAAAGCAATTGGTGAAATAGTGCAACGCACTCAGCTTAGTGAAAACTAAGTGTAGAGTAGGGAGTTGTGTTTAAAGCTCTGCAAAAAATGTGTTCTAAAATTACAAAATAAGTGTAAAGCAGAGAACGTACATTCAGATTGGCACACTTTGTGCCACAAGTGTTAATGGTTTCAGAGATTGTGCTTCAAGAATCAATGTTAGTGTTTAAGCATTCAGACAAAACTGTAACTTTCTTTCATCAGTCATCTTTGATGTTCTTATGTGGTCATCTACTGGAAGTTCACAGAACTGCAGGCTATTTTTAGTTCTCTGATTCATAATATACTGTATATAGTCAGTCATATAATGTACCTACACGTAACCTTTGATCGTAAGATGCAGGCCTTTTAATTGTACATATAATTTCTTAACTAACAGCCTTCTCTCATAGAGATGTGGAATGATGTGCCAATAAAGGTTAGCAATGCAAACTTTCAAGCGTTTACTAAAGACTCATCTCTTCAGCCTGGTCTATGATTAAGTGTAGTCTGACCCAGGGGCATGTAGGTGACCAGAAAGGCTTGATACTGTCCACCCTTGCTGTCTTGTCAGGTGGGCTCTCATCGCCACTGGGATGCCCTCCCTCCAACGCCATTCGGTAATCAGTTTTTTCCAAAGTATCTGTGGTCCAATTACAATATTTTAGTTGGTAACGTAACGGATCACGGATACTGTTTCTTCTCTTGTAATTCATTATTCTATAACTCTGCCGCCACGTGCCAAAATATCAGACGTTTGCTGCAGTAGCTTCTGCCGTAGGGGAGAACGGGGTAAGTTGTCACACAGGTAGGTTTTCACACTGTTCCTAGTTCCCTTATAGCTACCATAGTTCCTTTATTCCTTCATGGCTCTTCTAACGTTAACTAGCAAACATTATTTTGTCAGCATCGGGTAAAGGCATCTTAAAACATCCCAGACAGTGCTCTCATTATATAAGGAAAATCTGTTGGTAAAGGCTTACATTTCGTTTTAGATGTACTTTAAAGCCACAAAAGGTTTATACATTTTTGTATTGTTTGTAAAGAGCACAACAGGCTTTTATTATGAGTTAAAAGGTCAATTAATAACAACTGCAAGTGCACATTGTCCATCTAGAAGTCCCACTCCTCAAGAACACTATAATACCAAAATCAATTCTCAAAAAACATTACTACGTGTCCATTTTACCTAAAACAATTCATTGTAGTCCTCTATCCCTCTCTATGACTAGTTAAGCCAGCTTGCTGAGTTAGTTGGTTTGGAGAGACAGGGAGAAACAGGCTGTAGACTTCTTTGCCTGTCCTGAGCCTGCTCTGATGCAGGTGTTTTGAAATCATTAACCAAACAAGATGCTAAAACCCTGTGGTGAAGGTGTTTACCAGTAGAGATGGCAAAAGCACAAAGTAGCTGATGTATTGTAATGAATGTCACGCTTTGTTTGGTTTTGTATGCCTGGTCCTTAGCAAGGCAGCTGAATCCAACAAAGAAAATGTTCCAAAGCTTATGTTTCAAAGTTGGTCGGAATTACAAGACACAGAAATCAGGTCAAGAAGAGGCGTCAGGTTTTGGAACGGGTGGTGAAGGTCATCAGAATTATAGGGAAGAATGGCCTGAGCAACAGACAGGAGGAAACAGGAGGAAACAGTCGAAAATGACTGTCAGTTTCGTGATCTAAATATCTCCCCTGACACCCAGAATGCTGGAATGTTTTCCATCCAGCTGGATACAACACAGGACATAACAATCCAAAACCAATCAATTTTCAGGTGTGTGACTGACGTCGTCAGTGAGAGGTTTGTCGCAGTGCTCCGGTGCAGTGTGTTCTCTGGACAGTCTTTTGTCAAGTGGCTAACAGACATCCTGGAGTATTTGAAACTGGTCACCCACCTGTGCATTGGAAATACCACAGTTGAAGACAACCATCTCAAGGATCTTGGCCATAAAAGGGATTTTTGTTACAGGTCTATAGTTGTTCAATATACGTAGATGCATACAGTGATCTCTTTTAAAATAAGGGCTTAATGGCAGCTGTTTCTAGAGATGTTGGGAAAATGCCTAAATGCAGAGAGCTATTAACTGTTTGCTATTAACTACAAGCCTTTTCAAGGTTGACTGCCACGGTGAAAAAAGTTTTCCTGAACCGCTTTGGATATTCTTTTTAAACAGGTCTTAACATTCTCTAACTGTGTAAGTATCATCCTCTCAACTGTTTTCAGGGACATCACAAGTTTATGGCATATCTGCAAAATGTAGTAACTCACCCAAAACATTTGATTCATGTTTCAAAACCTAGTTATTGGGTCAGTAAATTGACCAGTGCCACCAAAATGAAAAGTTATTTTCTTAGCATGTGAGCCGTACTGGTCAAAATGTACGTTTTTTCACCATGGCAGTCGAACCTGGACATTTTGTTTGTTATATACAAATTTCTGATTTGTTCTAGTTTTTTGTAATTCTGCATATTTATATCACACCGAGCTTGTTAGATATCAATTTCAACAGTGGGAAAAGTTTACTGGGAAAGGGAATTCTGTAAAATCACTAGAAAGCTTTTAAACAATTTTTGAATCAGTAGATGTCAGCTCTTTGCCAATCAGAATACCCTAGGTGAGAAGTGGATGGTATTTCTTGAACTTGCGCAGATTTGATTGTCTACATGTCATTCCCTGCTGAGAAGTAGTCAGTGTGACTCTCAGGGCTTAGCACAAACCAAGCCCCTATATGTGCCCATGGCAGTTGGAAGCCTCCTTCCTCTAATGTGTCCCCTGGACCCTTTCCAATTCTTGTGTCTGGTTTCCTCATTGCTGTTCTAAGTTGAGACCTCATCTCTCTCCTTCACATGACCTCATCTGTTCTATCAGTGGTATCCTCAGTAGAAACTCACCTCTCTCCTTACAGGACCACATCTCCAGTATCAATGGTGTCCTCAGTAGAAACTCACCTCTCTCCTTACAGGACCACATCTCTAGTATCAGTGGTGTCCTCGGTAGAATCTCATCTCTCTCCTTACAGGACCTCATCTCTACAATCAGTGGTGTCCTCAGTAGAAACTCACCTCTCTCCTTACAGGACCACATCTCCAGTATCAATGGTGTCCTCAGTAGAAACTCACCTCTCTCCTTACAGGACCACATCTCTAGTATCAGTGGTGTCCTCGGTAGAATCTCATCTCTCTCCTTACAGGACCTCATCTCTACAATCAGTGGTGTCCTCAGTAGAAACTCACCTGTGTCCTTACAAGACCACATCTCCAGTATCAGTGGTGTCCTCGGTAGAATCTCATCTCTCTCCTTACAGGACCTCATCTCTACAATCAGTGGTGTCCTCAGTAGAAACTCACGTCTCTCCTTAAACCCCTCTGACTGCAATAGTTTCCAAATCTGTCTGTCAGTGTCTTGATAGTAGACTTGGCAATCTAACAGATTTGAGTTGTTTTGACAGGCGGATGACCAAAGCGATTGAGGCGGAGGTTGGGTGGGTGTTAGATGCAAGGAGTTTACGTTTTGGTAAAGTACTTATTGTTGTGGCTGACGAAGCGCAAAATGATATATTGTTGAGTATGGAGTGAAGTGTCAGGTGCCAGGAAGTACAGCAAAAAAGAGAGGGGGAATTACGGGAGTGCCTGAAGAAATGACAATGGAAAAACTGTAGATTGTGGTTTTGGCAGGTATAGTGGTGAACGCAAGGCGGATGAACAGAAGAGAAGGGGCAAGTGAGAAGGTAAGCCCGGTTGTGCTGTTGGAATTTCGGGGTCTGTTACTGAGTAGGGAGCAGCTGGGGATCATGAGTTACTATGTCAGGGAATATGTACCGCCGCCGCTGCAGTGTTCCAAGTGTCAGTGTATGGGACATGTAGCAGCTGTGTGTAGAGGGAATGGCATGAGTATGGCAAGTGTGAAGCGGAGAAGCAGAAGTGTTATAACTGCAGTGGGGAACACAGGGCTCCATTTGGTGGGTGTATGGTGCAGATGCACGTGGCAGAGGCTCAGCGGTATAGAGTCACGAACAAGGTCACGTATGCTGAAGCAGTCCAGAGATTAGGTGGGATGGGGTCAGGTGAGAGTGGGGAGAAGGAACACGGTGGGGGGTTGGTGGGATGAGGTCAGAAGTGGTGGTAGAGGCATGAGGTAGTGTTGTCAGAGATGTGTAAGCATGAATGTGTGGTGGGTAAAATAGGTTGGTAGTGGACAGGATTGGCTTCATTTGTAGTGTAATGAAAGTTATACAGCTGGTTAAAAAAAGGATGCACGAATTGATCTGGTGGTACGTACTGCTAGGGAGTTTCTTTGTATTTCTGCCAATGATACATGAGGTGTTTAAAGAGACAAGATGTGAAGGGGGGGTGACATGTGCAGGCTTGGGATGGTGTTGGTGGTGCTTCAATGGAATGCAAGGAGTTTGGTTGCTAATGGGCAGGAGTTTAATACGTTTTTGTATAGCATGGATGTGGTACCTGATGTGGTGTGTGTACAAGAAACGTGGCTTAAGCCTGTGTTGGATTTTGTGATTCTGGGCTTCAAGTCAGTTAGGTGTGACAGAGTGGTAGGTGCAGGTGGAGGCTGTGCTACAATTGTCTGAGTGAACTACAGAGGTGTAGAGGTACTCATGTCAGATTGTGTGTGTTTAGGAATTGTAGGAGAAAGAGAATATAGGGAGAGTGAATTTCTGTAATCCCTGTGAGCGAGTGGTGTTGGGGACGTTGGAAGAGGTCGATAGGAGATTCAATGAGGGGTAGGTGATGTGGTGTGGGGATTTTAATGCACATAACGAAGTGTGAGGGAGTGTGCCGACAGATGGTAATGGGAGAACTGTGGAGGGCTTTATGGTGTGTCGTGGCCTATGCATGAATAATGGGAGGGGTACCAGGGTTGACGTTCTGAGGGGTTCAGAATCTGACGCTGGTGTCTGCTGTGCTGGCGGGACGGTGTGAGTGGGAGGTAGTGATCACTATCCGGCTGTTTGGAAATTAGGGTTTGGGGTATGTAGACACGGTAGAGTGGTGCAGCAAAGATGCTGTTTTAAAACGGCAGATCGGATAGAGTGAAAGCACGTGTGTGGAGGATTGTGGGACGTTGCGGTAGGGGAGGAGTCTGTGGATGTGAGTGCAGAGAGGGTAAAGGCTAGCATATTGGCGACTACAGTGCTGGTGATTCCAGTGTCCAGAAGTGGTGGTCAAAGGAGGGTGGTGCCGTGGTGAATGGATGAATGCACAAACGGAGTGGTGGAGAGGGATGATGCATTGAGAGTCCTGAACAATGGTCTGACAGAAGATAAATTGAGGGATTATCAAAGGAAACGAGCAGTGGTGAGGAGGACAATAAAAACAGCTAAAAGGGAGGTGTAGCGTGAGTACTGTTTGACTATTGGATGTGGGACGGATCTGAGTAGGGTGTGGAGGATGTTTAAGAAGATGGTGGGGAGGGATGTGGGGGGATTCCAGTGTTGGTGGAAGGTGGTGTTCCTGCCGTCCCAAACCTGGCTAACGCCAGTGGTTAAGGTGGGGGTTTGAAGGTGTGCATCCGTGGGATCATATCACAGAGGAGGGGATGAGAAGGCAAGCGGAGGTACTTAGGGAACATGGGGACGTAACGGTGAGGAAGGAGGAGACCGGTGAGGGGAGGGACGCAGAGTTCTCTATGTATGAACTGGAGAAAGCCTGGAAGGGGTGTCGGAAGACGGCCCCCGGGAGAAGACCGGATATGTTATGTGATTTTAGAAAAAGCGTTGATCGTGTGAGACGAGCAGTGTTGGAGCTGTAAATTAAGTGGTGGATGTGTGTGGCGTATTTTGAGGTGGAGAAGGCATATGACATGATGTGGAGAGAGGGGCTGTTGTTTTAGTTGAGTAGGTGGGGTATAGGCGGTAGGTTGTATATTTGGATCTTGAGTCCTTTAGTTTGGAAGGGGGTTCCGGGTGAAAGTGGGGGAGGATTGGTCCAGGGAGCTTGAGGTTGCTATAAGTACACAGCTAGGATGTGTGGTCATCCCAGTGTTGTTTGTGTTGATGATCAATGACTTGTTTATGGCCATTATAAAAAGGTTTATACTTAGAACCAAATTGATAAGGACGCATAAAACATTAAAGGGGTTTTGGTTTCTACTTGTGATATTTGAGGAGGGCATTATGGGCATTTGTCACATACATTTTCCATTACGGTGCCACCAGCTGCATTTTGCTCTGCCTTCCCTGCCCCTGAAGTACCTCCTAATTTTATTTATCCAGATTACGTTATAGGTAGACCAATCATGACTTTTCAACGCCGTTACCTATGATTAGAGAATGCAAAACAGTCAATGAATGTTAATCAGCCATTATTTAAATACAGTTGTGCTCAATAGCTTGCACACCTTTAGAAAATGTATGACATATAAACCATGTGTAAAGATAACAAGTAGACAAAACACATGTTTTTTATTTCTTATAGGATTTTTTATATTTAACTGTAGGTTATAGCAGAATGGCAATATCCTTAAAACAAAACATATTAACAAAGAAAACATTGTAATGACTTCTGTTCAAAAGTCTGCATACCCTTAGTTCTTAATTCTCTGCATTGACCCCTTTAGCATCAATGACTGCCTGCAGTAAAAATGCCTCCAGGTCATGCAAAGTTGTTGATTGTCTTGAATCAACCAAACATTTGAGATCTCCCCTCGAGCCACTATAATTGAGTGGCACAATACTTAGGTCAGCAGACTGTTGTCCACTCCAGTACCTTTGCCTTTTTCTGCTGTAACCACTGGAGGGTCAACTTGGCCTTGTGCTTAGGGTCACTGTTCTGCAGGAAAAATCCAAGAGTGTCCCTTGTGTAGCCTTCATGCAGAAGTTCCCAATTGTCAGCCAGTATTTTCTGGTAAAATGCTGTATTCATCTGGCCACCATTTTCACAAGATTGCCAGTGTTTTTCAGAGCTCCCAACCCCCCAAAACATCAGTGATGCTTCATCACCTTGCTTTATTGTGGGGATGGTATTCTGTTCACTATGGGCCTTGTTGACCCCTCCAAACAGAGCGCTTTTGGTTGTGACCATAAAGCTCTATTTTGGTCATGGCACTGCAAATTACAGTGTGCCATAAGCTGTGAGGCGTGTAAAGATGTTGTCGCGCATATTGTAACCAGGCTATTTTGTGGCATTGGCGCAGTATAGGCTTGTTTCTGGCAACTCAAACGTGAAGCTATTTTTTGTTCAAGTACCATCATACTGTGCATCTTAAAACAACCACACTGTCTTTCCCCAGAGCAGGCTGTATTTCTCCTGAGGTTATCTGTACATTTTTGTTTGTATCCCAAACAATTCTTCTGCCAGTTGGGGCTGAATCTTTTCTTGGTCTACCTGATCTTGGCTTGGTATGAAAATAATTTCATACTTCTGAATAAGTGATTGAAAAGTACTGATTGGCCTTTGCAAGGCTTTGGATATCTTTTCATATCAGTAAAGCAATTATTAGATTACTCAAACTCTGTAACATAATATGATTAATTATTTTATAGATTATTTTCATATTCAGAGATGTTAGAAGTCAAATAGGAATACAGCCAACTGAACACCTATTAAGGGATCAGTCAATTTTGGAATTTCCATAGCTGGCTATAAACAGAGTTTGCATTTTACCTAATGTAATGTGCTGGACCTTTTGGGATGTCTTCCGAAACCTTCATATTCTCCACATTTTGTGTTGTTGACTTAACTTATAATTGAAATAAATTGCATTAAATCATTAAATGCCATAAAAAAGTTAATTCATGAAGAATATCGACGTATCGCTCATTATCCAGTTGGCTCTCCACCCATTGTATGCACATGTCAGCTTTGTGTAGGTTTTGTTTATTTAGTTCCATTTAGTTGTCTCTAACAGCACATTTACATGTTATGTACAATTCAGTGATGCTGTAAATTTGCTAATTTGAAAAGTTTATATAGATAATTGAAGTTTCAGATTACAGCAGAATAAAGGCTGCAGTGTTATGGACTTCTAGAGGATCAAGAACCATCAATAATGACTGAGGAATAATACAGGTCCTTCAAAATAGACACAGTTGTCTGCAGCCCACTGATTTCAGTCTCACCTAAAGACCAACTGATGCTTTCCTATCTACTGTCTGTATTTATCAGAGTCATTTACAAACAATTTATGTTAACTCTGAAACTAAGTTACAGACAGTGATGCATTGAACTGTCTTTCCACAGGACACACCTGCTTCCCCTCTCATACATCTCTTGCTATTTATAGTTTCATGTAAATTATTTCCTTTTGTCTCTTCTGACTTAAGAGGAATATCTGTAACTCCAATATATTACCCACAAGAACAGACAATGAAAACCAGCACTGTTAACCACACCTATTAAAATATAATCTGTAAATTATGTGAATCTGGTCGGTGAATATAACCATCACATCACTAAATATTCTTGGCATTTTTTTAATCAATATTATGAAATCCTATTCAGATTCACGACTAACACATTTTTAAATCATACAAAATACTTCCTCTACTAATATATTATTCACCCCAGTTACTGCAGGTGTCCTGAGGAGTGAACTGGTAAAATAATCTGTGTACACAGATCAGCCATAACATTATGACCACCTGCCTAATATTGTGATGGCCCCCCTTTTGCCATTATAACTGGCCGCCTATGACCCTGTCCCAGTTCACTGCTTATCCTTCCTTGGACCACTTTTGATAGGTACTAACCCCTGCAGACCGGGAACCCCCCCAATGGCTGCAGTTCTGGAGATGCTCTGACCCAGTTGTCTAGTCATCACCATTTGGCCCTTGTCATAGTGGTGTAGAACCTTATGCTTATTGATTTTTACAGCTTCTAACACATCAACTTTGAGGATAGAATGTTCATTTGCTGCCTAATACTGTATGTCCCACTGCTGACAGGTGCCATGATAAGGAAATGATCAGTGTCATTCACTTCATTAACAATTGTTGTGTTACATATAATCATTTTATGTTACTTAACTTCTTTGAAATCAGTTATATATATTGTCTCCAATAGTTACCGTATGTTGAATTTGTACTTATTAGACACTGTTGAAATGTGTCTTCCTGTAATATTTATATTATTAAATGTTTTATATTAAGTCTTAATTCTTAATCTGTCAGATCAATCTTCTCAGGAGCTATTAGGCCAACAGAGGCCACTCCCCCTGGTCCTCCCTGTGTCTCTCCTTATAGGTTACTTATAGAGGCTCCTCCTTCTGGTCCTCCCTATCTGTGTCCTTATAGGTGCATCCTTCAGTCTTTCCTGTCCTCACACTCCAACCTGCTCATCTCTCATCTGGACAGTAAGGGTTGTTCACATCACACACTGACAACATGCTGGGGACACTCTGCACTCTCACCACTGCTCTAACATGTAAGGTGTCTGACTTACTAATGGTTTTACTACATGTTTTATTAATAATGAGTCTGTAGGTTACTATTTACTACATGTCATCTTATTTCCCAGGTGTCATTGGTGTGACTGTGGTGACCCAGAAGCCTCCAGTTGTGACAGTGAGGAAAGGAGAGATGGTCACTATGGACTGTAACCTGGGGACTGTTACTAATAGTGCTGCTCGTTGGTATAAACAGGTTCCAGGAGGAGTTCCTCAGTTTGTTGTAAGGTGGTATCATGGTTGGAAGCCTGAAGAAATAAAATATGGTTCTGGTTTCTCATCTCCTAAATTCACATCTAATCATCAGTCTACATCAGATTATCGTTTGATTATCAATAATGTGGAGGAGTCAGACTCAGCAGTGTATTACTGTCAGACATGGGACGGCTCTGTTGAAGAGTTTGTATCACAGTGATAAACACCATGACAAAAACCTCCTCACTAAATACACTTCTGCTTTCAGATGTTCTGAATATAGAAAGTAACTGAATGTCAAGTCATCCTGAACCAGTGTGTCTTCAGTATGAGAACAGACCATGTTGGTGTTTTACTGAACCCTCCGATACATTTAGTAGAATGTCATTAACTAGTAAACCTACTTGTCCTAAACCATGAATCAGACTGTGATGTTAGTTTCTCCTCTGAGCACTAATAGAAAAACCCATGTATCATATAATCACTCTTGATAAACAGTAAAGACACGTTCTTTAGTTATATACTGTTTGTTTCCGACCCAACTAGTTTCCAGTAGAGATATATTACATACAGTAATTTAATGATATACCGTTGGTTCACAACCCCAAAATGATTTGTGGTCCAAATAACTTAAATGCCAGACTAGCCCCTCCCAGGCTGTTAGATGAGCATGAGGGGCTGTCTTTCACTTTTTATACACAGATTCTAAGTTTGGGATGAGTGACCAGTTAACACCTCTTCGGATACAGAGGTGAATCCTATATTACGCATATAGATTGTGGATGAAAAGAGATCATAAGTACAGAATTAAACAATCAATTACTAATGGAAAATAGAAGTTTGAGTTCAAATCAAGGAAACAAAGTAAACATCTGAGCAGTTTTATCAGTATTTTATAATGGCATCAACCAGTGACGATTTGGTGAACAGAAATATTAACAAAAATGTATAAAACATCTATTGTTCATTAGCGTTTTACAGTACGATTACTAACTATATAGAATCAGACAAAGAATAACTAAACAAACAAATAAAACAATTTTCTAATACTACTATTTATATACTTTTAAAGGAGACTTCTGTAATTTCTAGAAACCCCTTCCTCTGGTCCTCCCTGTCTGTCTCCTTATAGGTTACCTGTAGAACTCCTCCCTCTGGTCCTCCCTGTCTGTCTCCTTATAGGTTACCTGTGGAACTCCTCCCTCTGGTCCTCCCTGTCTGTCTCCTTATAGGTTACCCGTAGAACTCCTCCCTCTGGTCCTCCCTGTCTGTCTCCTTATAGGTTACCCGTAGAACTCCTCCCTCTGGTCCTCCCTGTCTGCCTTCTTATAGGTTATTTATAGTTGCCCCTCCTTCTAGCTCTCCCTGTCTGTCTCCTTATAGGTACCTATAGAAACTCCTCCCTCTGGTCCTCCCTGTCTGTCTCCTTAAAGGTGGGCCCTGTGGTTTCTCCTCTCCTTAACACTTCAACCTGCTCATCTCTCATCTGGACAGTAAGGGTTGTTCACATCACACACTGACAACATGCTGGGGACACTCTGCACTCTCATCACTGCTCTAACATGTAAGGAGTCTGACTTACTGAAGCTTTTACTTCATGTTTTAGTTATAATGAGGGTGTATGTTTCTCTTTACTACATGTCATCTAATTTCCCAGGTGTCAGTGGTGTGACTGTGGTGACCCAGAAGCCTTCTGTTGTGACAGTGAGGAAAGGAGAAATGGTCACTATGGACTGTAACCTGGGGACTGTTATTTATGATGCTGCTAATTGGTATAAACAGGTTCCAGGAGCAGTTCCTCAGTTTGTTGTAAGGTGGTATCATGGTTGGAATCCTGAACAAATAAAATATGGTTCTGGTTTCTCATCTCCTAAATTCACATCCAATCATCAGTCTAATGCAGATTATAATTTGATTATTAATAATGTGGAGGAGTCAGACTCAGCAGTGTATTACTGTAGGGCATGGGACGACTCTGTTAAAGAGAACGTATCACAGTGATTAACACCATGACAAAAACCTCCTCACTAATTACACTCACTTCTGCTTTTAGATGTATTGAATACAGAGAGATATTACCTCAACAGTCATTTAGATATATCCTAGATGTATTTCCTTCTATGTGTATTTTCATGAATATTAAATGACTTAATTATCTAGCCTAGCCATTTATAAATATGTACATCATTTCCTTCCTGGCCTTGAAATGTTAATGTTTTACAGATGTTACGGTTGGGTCTGAATACAGGACATGCCTTAAACATGTCTGGTAAGTGCAGCCAAAGAATGTCTAGTAAAATAGTATCTCAGGTTTACGAGTATATCTGAAAACTATAGAAAAAGTATGGCATTGGGTGAGTTCAATTAATGATGAATAATATGAGTTTGCCCTCAGACTGCTTGTGGGATGGTAGCGATGATTTGTTCTGTTCCAAATTTGATCCTGAAAACTGTTGGCCAGATGAAATCAAGTCTGGAACTGAACATGTTCTTGACTGACAAATTCAAAGGTCTGCGATTTTTATGATGCCTTTGGCTCTTCCTAATGACCTGTATGTGTCTATCACACTCTGTGGTACCATGCATATGAACACTCTGCAATGATGTGCAAACCATTTAAACCATATATTTAATAGAAAATAGTACAAATACAATATATTAAATATTTAAAATAAGACATTTAATTGTATCTTGAAAAATGTATGCCCCTTTGAATTTACTCCTAGCAACACTTGTCACAAAAGCTGGGACATGGTCAGAAAAAAACTGGAGAAGTTGTGTAAGGGCTAACAAAAAACAAGAAACAGGCAAGTCTAGTTCAGCCGGCCTGCAATAAAAAGCAAGGATCTTTGTTGCCCTCCCTGGATTCTGACTCTGGTCTGCCCCATAAGAGGCTGTGTCATTAACCACTATACCACACATCTGTGGAGAGTTGGTATAGCATTTTAACATTAGATCATTCTGTCATACATTCATATCACACTGAGTTGGAATATGTTGCTTGACACCATTAAACATTGTGCTAAACTGAGTAACGTTACATATTAAGTTTACCTCCACCTACAGTAGCGTCTAAGAACTGTATGGCTTTTGCCACTGGCCGTTTTAATAACGTTTTAGTCATTTGTGAATGACATTGATACAATACCTTTCAATAGAGTGACGATAACTGACTTTTTCATCAAGTGAAAAGACAAGAGAATCGAGTAGCCAGCAAAGTCGCAATATAACAGTGTACGGTTGTATTTTAGGCTTCCTATAATGTAGCTACGTTAGGCTTGCCATGGCCATGAAGCAGCGTCTGTGGACTACTCAAGATTGGAAGAAGATCTAATGGACCGATGTATCAAAATGAAATCCTTGGTTCATCACACAGGGTATTTTTATGCCTTCTAGTAAGCAAAAGGATTGTTCCTTTGTGTGTCACCATCCATCAACCATGGAGGAAAACTGATGGTCTGGGGCTTATTTGCTGGATCCAGAGTGGAACCTGCACCGAATGAGTGGCTCCTTGAACAAAACCAGCATTTTATAACCTCATGCAGTACCCTCTCGTGTCCACATAGTTGATCAGGGATTTTTCCAATGAGATATAATGACTCAAAACAACTTACATCCAGGCTGTGTTAGAACTACCTTAGAAGAACAGAACAAGACAGTAAGTTTCACATCATGGAAGTGCATCACATTTGTGGGAACTTTGGTAACAGTGTTGGGAATACCTTTCCATACGATATTTAATTTACATTCCGAACAACAGTTTATGTGACAGGACAACAGCCAGGGAAAGTAAAAATAATGCCCTAAGGGTGTGTGGCTGTTATGTCTGCAAATGGTGGCTACTTTGATTAGTCAAAACTTTTGATAAAAAGTAGCTATAAAAAAAATGCCATGATTAAATCCGTATGCCAACTGAACAGTTTATATCAGTGTGTTGTGGCCCTCAGTAGCATGTCGCATAGAATAAGAGGACTATTCATACTTCTGAACAAAAATGGAATACAACTCTATTATTCTCTCTGAATTGAGATGTATTATATTGGTACTGTCAGTGTGTTTATAAACTGTTTATTCTGTCAGTTTTACATCACAGTAAAATAAAGGGTGCAGTTCTGTGAACATCCACTAGATACCCAAACAGGACCACCAATAATGAGGAAAGAAATTCAGGTACTTTACATCAGACACAGCTGTTTGTATACAACTGGTTTCAATCCCACCCACAGACAAACTGATGGTTTCATATCTACTATCTGTATTTATCAGAGTCATTCACCAGAGACGTGTTCTAGCTTTGCCACTGAGTTACAGACAGTAATGTGTTGATCTATTTCTCCCCCAGAACACACCAGCTTGCCCCTCCCCTTATTATTTATGGTTTTATGTAAGTTATGTTATTTTGTGTCCTTTAAGCAAACTGTAAATCACACCTATTAATAAACCTCTATATGTGCAATTATTAAAACTCAATGCATGTTGACATCTAGGAGAAGCATAAACATGCTTTACATTCTTTTATTATTCTCATGCAATACTGTCCCTATCTGACTTGAAGCTGAGATAAGAGAGATAAGAGATCAATTATTAAACAACACTGGAGTGTTTTATTTTTACTGATATACATTTTGGTGCCAAAAGACCATAGAATCTTGTTTCACTTGGTATCAGATTCTCCCACAAGCCTTTCCAACTCCAGCCATGATTTGGTTTGATGATTTCATTAATGGGAACAGATATTTATACCACTTTTGTGAAGCACCCAGGCTATTTCTGTGGTATGAACAGTGTTTCCCAACTCAGCCATGGAAGACTGATAAATCCTTTAGAGTTGCCACAGGCCTGTTGGTGACTTTCCTGACCAGTGCCCATCTTGCACAGCTGTTCTGTTTTTGAGGATGTCTGGTTCAGGAGGGATTTAAAGTTGTGCCATATTCTCTCCATGTCTGAATAATGGATTTTACATTGCTCTGGGGGAAATTCAGTGCCTTGGAAATGCTTTTATATTCTACCTCTGATTAGTGCTTTGAATAATCTACATCCAGATTTGCTTTAGATGTTCCTTTATATTCTTAAGTTAGTGTCTGTTAGAAATTGTACTAACCAACTGTGGGACCTCCCAGAGACGAGTTTATTTAACCTGAAGCTTAGTGGACTAACTGCATGAATTCTAAAGACAAGTGGCTGAACCACAGCTCATTCAGGTGTGTCATAGCAAGGAGGTTTCACAAATATGAAAACATTTAGTAATATTTGAAAATACATTTACGATTAGTATTTTTAGTTTTTAAAAGTCACACAAAAACTAAACGAAGACACTAAAGTTACATTAATAATATATACTGTATATATTTTTGTAATAATCATAATAAAAAAATAATATTACAAACATTAAAGCACAATCAGGGGGCAGCCACTCCAGTGTACGAAAATATTAAATAAAAGGACACCATTTGTGTAAAGAAAACGCAACCCTGGAGCCCCTGTCACGGGCACAGGTAAGGATCCAAGCCCGGACTGGGGAGGGAAGGGGGAGTGGCGGGTGGAGTAGCCGGGTACAGGCGAGGTGACTCACAAAGAGGCAGGCACTCAGTGGCACTGAACCGCAGCGCGCACGTTTTCCCACACCTGTTCCCACTCCCCTCATCACCTGCTGTACATATACAACTCCGTCACCTCTTCCCTGTCGGATCAATGGTCTCTGCTCGCATGCCATATCTAGCATTTCACAAACCCTCGTTTCGCTATTCAGTGTACCGACCGATTGACTAGACGTCCCCGAATACTCTGTCTGTTTCTTGCCTGTACTTCTACTTTCCGCACGATTTTCGACCGCCTGCCTGTCCCCGACTGCTCTGCCTGTTCACTGCCTGTGCTACTCCCGCGAGCTCGTTTATCTACCTTCAAATACAGAATAACCAAACAGACATGAAAGGTTAATCCCTTCTGTTGAGATAGTAAAGACAAAACCTATCCAGGGTCGGCCAGGGGGTTCCCCCGTCCCTAAAGTAGTGTCTATTAGGAACGGGAGGAAGACGTGGTTCTAGTTAATAGGGCCCAGAGCCGATGCAGAGAATTTTTTTCATTACGCCAAAACTGATACCAGACCAGTGTGGAAAGACCACAGGACCAGAATAGTAAGAGGGAGTACTTGAAAAGAACAGCAAACCAAAGGGGGGAAGACCAGGCCTCAAGGTGGCACCACGGGGTATCTAAAGCATGCAAACGGAACGCCATTTTCTGAAAATCGGCAGCCAAGTAGTAGTACAAATTTTGGGTAGTGCCAGTACTCCACTATATAAATAAGGTAACATTCTGATTGGTTGACTTAAAAAAGGACTTTGATAAAAACAATGGGACAGAATGAAATAGGTAAAGACATTTGGGCAAACTATTCATTTTAACAGCATTAATCCTTGATAATGGTAAGCTAACCCCCATCGCTGAAGGTAAGACTTCATTTGCACAAGAAGGGAAGAAAAGTTTCCAGAGAAAAGTGCAGGTAGTGAACTTTTTAATTTCACTCCGACGTATGTGAAACCAGAGCAGCTAATATGGAAAGGCCAGTCAGTCTGCTTAAGCTGCAGCACTGACGGTTGATTGGGAAGACCTCACTCTTCTGGAGATTCAGCTTGTAATCTGAAAATAAGATACATTCCTCCAGAATAGAGAGGATGGAAGGTAAGCAGGTTGCAGGGTTACTGACATAGAGTAGCAAATCATCAACCTGTGTTCAACCCCCTTCTGTGACTCACCATGCAAAGAGGAAGATGTACATAGTGTTATTGATAGGGGTTCAATGGAGAGGGCAAATAACAAAGGGAAGAGAGGGCAATCCTGTCTGGTTCCACGTTTAAGGCCAAAGTAATCAGAACGGTTGTCATCAGTGCAGGTTGTCATCTGGTATACATGGCCTTGGGTTATGTATACCAGAGACGGAGCCATGAGTAAAATCTGTCCCCATATGCAAACTTCTTAAGAACAGCAGAAAGCTATCCCATTCGATTCTGTTGAATTCTGTCTCAGTATCCAGACATATTACCGCTTCAGGAAATGTAGAGAATTGTTTGGAATAGATAACATTTTACAACATCTGGATGTTCAAAAAGGAGTGTCTACCTTGAGTAAAGCCAGTCTATTCCTCTGGTATGATTTCATGCAGGACCTCCTCCAGATGCTTTGCTATCAATTTAGCCAGCACCTTCACATCAACATTAAGGAGGCTCAGGGGCCTGAATGAGGTGCAGGAAGAAGGAGCTTACTCCTTCTTAAGAAGATGCGCGATCGATGAGAGTGGGTGGCAACGAGTCACGTTCCAGTGTTATCTTGGGGTGAGACAAGATGGTGAATAACTATACCTCATAGGAAGGCCTTAAGAAATCTCCATGGGAGAGTGTGAAGTAGAGCCAGTCTGATTTGAAAAAAGAAAATGATCAATAGAAGTGGAAATAAGGTCACAGAATACCACATCAGACAAGAGAGAGTTAAACCTCCAACAGGGAGAACAAGGTTGTTCCAACAAAACTGGGCTTCCTGGTGAGAGTCGAACTGCAGCCTTTCCTCTCCAAGTCATGTAAATAAATGGGCAGAAAAGTGGAGAAAGACTTTGAATTGTATTTCGTTTAGGTTGGGTTTTACATCAGGGAATGCAGCTCTTCTCCTAGCAACAGCAGACATGAGGTCAGGGAAAATTAACACCCTGCAGAAGTGGAGTTGTTCTCGGTTTTGTCTTCAGAGAACCTGCTCCCTGTCCTGGAATTGTTTGAATATATTAATAAAGACCCTGGGCCTAGTGTTGTCACCTCCATCTGTTGGGGGGGCGATGCGATGAGCCCTATCCAGTTTCAGGCGAGGAAGAACAAGAGGGAAATCCAACACTTCAGCAAACCAATGTGCCATGAATCCCACCCGGTCCCGCCCTCCAACTTCTCTGAAATTCTGATCACCCAATGGCTGCAGTGGCGCGAGCGGACATCAGGTCATCAGTCTTGTCCACCAGTTTTGGGTTCCAAGTCAGTCAGGCAACAGATTCCTCAAGGAAAACTATGCGGTCACTGTAGCAACTAGGCGTCCATACCTGGTCCTCAGCCGCAGCTTGGATACCATCCAGAGCAGAAGAGAAAGGTGTCAGAGCCGCCTCAATAGCAGGTGCCAAAGTATTCTCTATAGCCGACCTCAGCTGAAGAGCTATGAGAGCCGTAATTTCCAAAATGATTGTCGAGCATAAATCCTGGAGGTCTGAAAAAGTAACTGCTCTCTTGGAGCCATGACAGTCGGAGTCAGTTATCGTGGATTAAAGTTTGGCCACAGTGTGCTTCTTTCTCAAACTATATGGCATTGAAATTAAAATGCTAATAGACAAACTGATCAAAGTGTTGGATATGGAGTGAAGATGAATGCAAGGCAAAAATCAAACATAAAATGCAGTAGAGCCTCTCGTCAACTCTTTCCACATGCCAAACTGGAACTTTCTGTTCTTACTTTTCACATTGACATCATGGATTGTTAATGTAGGTCAGAGGTTACCTATAGAGGCCCCACCTTCTGGTACTCCTTGTCAGCTTCCTTATAAATGGGTCCTGCTGTCTCTCTCCTCACACTTCAACCTGTTCATCTCTCATCTGGACAGTAAGGATTGTTCACATCACACACTGACAACATGCTGGGGACACTCTGCACTCTCATCACTGCTCTAACATGTAAGGAGTCTGACAAAATTGAGAATTTACATCTGTCGTTAGTTTTCTGTATTTTTATTTATAATGAGACTGTGTGTTTCAGTTTACTATTTGTTAAGGGTTTTACAATATTTTCAAAATTATTCTAAAAAGGCAAAATATTTTACTATTATTATATACAGAATGTATAATGTCTTAAAATATGTGTTCATTTCCCCAGATGTCAGTTGCCAGAAAGCAGTGATACAGACACCATCAGTACTGACTGAAAGTAAAAAGACAACTGTCACTTTTTACTGTGACATTAGCAAAGATGAGAGCAATAATGTATACTGGTATAAACAGGTTCCAGGTGGAGCTCCTCAGCCTGTATTAAGCTTTTACTCTTCTTGGAGCTCCCCTAAATATGGATCTGGGTTCTCCTCTGATCGTTTCACATCCAAAGCCACATCTACTAAGGATTATCAGTTCATCATCAATAATGTAGAGGAGTCAGACTCAGCAGTGTATTACTGTCATACATGGGACAAGGCTGTGAAAGAGTACATATCACAGTGATAAACACCATGACAAAAACCTCCTCACCAAATACATTCACTTCTGCTTTCAGATGTTCTGAATATAGACACTAACTAAATGTCAAGTCATCCTGAACCAGTGTGTCTTCAGTATGAGAACATACAATGTTGGTGTTTTACACAAGCCTTCCACATATTTAGTAGAATTTCATTTGTAAATCAACCTGTCCATAATCATGGACTATGGTCACCATGGACTGTAACAGGACAGGAGGTCACTATGGACTGTAACAGACCAGGAGGTCACTATGGACTGTAACAGGACAGGAGGTCACTATGGACTGTAACAGGACAGGAGGTCACTATAGACTCTAACAGACCAGGAGGTCACTATGGACTGTAACAGGACAGGAGGTCACTATGGACTGTAACAGGACAGAAGGTCACAATAGACTGTAACAGGACAGGAGGTCACTATGGACTGTAACAGAACAGGAGGTCACTATGGACAGTAACAGGACAGAAGGTCACTATAGACTGTAACAGGACGACTTAGACTGTAAAAGAACGACTTAAAACAGACAAAACAATTGACAGTGCCAGTCAGGAATTGCAGCCATAAGTACAAATGTTCAATTTTTAGCAGAATAATTGCCAGTTAGCAGAAAGAAACCCGATGTAAAGTAGGTCTCGTGGAAGTTGCCAATAGTTTACATTATTACAAATAAATATTTTTAATAAATTAAATATTAATATTTAATATTTCTTAATATTAAAATATTAAGAAAGATAACGTGACTCCAACTCCTCAGTCCGCTGCTCCTCTCCTTTTCGCATACCTGACAACCACTGCTGACTGAGCACAAAGTGTACATTTGTATACATATCCAGAACAGTATGGTAAAGAATCACTGTAACTGTACAGAATCACTGTAATCATACGATTTCCTTTAACCACTATCCAGACATTCTAACAAAGCATTCGGTACATAGTTTGTGTTCCTATGGGGATGACAGGCATCTTGATACAGAGGTAGATTTCATCCTAAAGATGTCAACGCTGACTGAGCCATAGTGTCTATAAATATCAAAACCTGAACTGTAATAACTAGAGCGTTCTTACCTAATAACTGTACTTACCTAATAACCAGACATTACAACAAAGACATCTACACGTAGTTTTTGTTCATATGAGGATCACAGCCAAAAGTAGAGTTACACTAAAACTGGCCACGAACAGCACGCATAGTTTAGGCTACATTTCTATAACTATCAAGAAAGATAATCTCTAGAATTGTCCAGTTTTACTTAGATAAAGATCTAGGCATACTAATATAATAATCTGTACATAGTTTTGTTCCTATGGGGATCAAAGCCAGCGTGAGGAATAAGCAGATTGGCATCAAAACCAGCAACCAACAGAGCGCATAGTGTAGGCTACATTTGTACAAAAATTCAGAAAGGTAATCACTTGAATCATCTGTTTTTCTTTAGATAATGATCAAGACATTCTCACAATGCAATCTGTACATTGTTTGTGTTCCTATGGAAATCACAGCCTGTGTGAGTCAAACATTTAGTTGCACCAAAATGTCCACCATTATGTCATGAAATTTGTTTGTAGGTCTAATCCTTGTTGCCCAATCACATATGGCACTTCTACTATGTCATAATGCCTGGAAACATGACTTCTACAGTGTAGGAATGACGGGAAGGGTTAGGGGTCATTGCCTTGGAGATGAAAACCATCATGGCCCACCCCATAGCATCATTATACCTGGAACAAAATTGAAAGCAGGACCCAAAATGTCCAGGTTTTGAAATCCATCTGAGACCCAGAAGCTGGAGATCTTGAGATGGACAGGCCATTATTCACTTTGTCAAAAAGAAGGGTTCGGTCGCGTCTTTTGTTCATTGAACGCAGATGATTCACTCACACCCTTAGGGAAAGACAAATCATGAAGAGATGGGTCTCTGAGTAAGGTTGCTTACCCCCAACCTGCCCCTGTCCCCCCCACGCCCACAGCAGATGTCCTTCACTTCACGACCATGATTCAAAACCTTTAATTTGCCCCTCCCCCTCCAATAGATTCACTGGAAGACATCTTAAAGAAACATGAAAATGTGTGAAAGCAAAAAGTAGTGTCACAACAGGATCGACTTTGGAAAGACAATATAATTGAACCAGTCAAATTTTCAGAAAGGGCTGTTTCTAAAGTTCCTGTTTTGAAACCGGACGATATCATAAGAATCTGTGGGGATTAGAAACTGACGGTTAACAGAGAATCTAAGTCAGAGCAGTAACCGATTCCCAAGATGGATGATCTCTTGAAAAATCTTGCGGGCGGACAGAAATTCACAAAGTTGGACATAAGCCATGCATATCAACACATCACATTGGATGAGGAATTGAAGAAGTATTGCACTGTAAATACACACAAGGGGTTGTTTATGTAAAAACGTTTACCCTTTGGTGTCTCAAGCAGTCCTGCTATCTTTCAGAGAATCATTGAGGGAGTACTTCAAGGAATTCTCCATGTGGCTATTTATCTGGATGATGTCCTGGTGACAGGGTGGAGTGACCAAGAGCCCCTGAGCACGCTGGCAGAGATAATATAGATATTGGAGAATGCAGGATTACATGTCAAGCGTAAATGTAATTTCACAGGGAACGAGGCAGTGTTCCTGGGACACAGGGTGGATGCTACAGGTGTCCATCCACTCAATGACAAAGTACAAGCAATCCATGATGCGCCTGCTCCTATAAATGTGACTGAATAAAGGCATATCTCAGGCTACTTAACCACTGCAATAGGTTTTTGCCAAACTTCTCAACGGTGTTAGAACCCCTTCACAATCTATTACTCAAAAAGACAGACTGGCAGTGTGGAGAAGAGCAACTGTCATCATTTGTGTGTTAGTCCACTACGATGGTGAGAAGGACCTCATACTCTCATGTGATGCATCACCCTACAGGGTCGGGGCTGTTTGGTTACATCGCATGTCAGACGGAATGGAGAGATCAATAGGACTTGTGTCAAGAACGCTAAATGCAGCTGAAAAGAACTATTGTCAGTTAGACAAATGATGTTTGGGGATCAGAGGCAGTGATGTTCAGTTAGTTGGGGATCAGTTAGCAGTGATGTTTGGGGATCAGAGGTTCAAAATATGGCTGAAGATGTACCATATGCACGGATCACAAACTCATCTGTCTCTTTTCAATGAAATGAAGGCAGTTCCGCAAATGGTTTCTCTGAGGATTCAGAGGTGGGCAGGTACTTTGAGGCCAAATAAGTATGTTATTGTATACAAGGCAGGCAAACACCATGGGAATGCTGATGCTTTGAGTTGTCTTCCATTGCTGTACACACCCTTGATAAAATGTCAAGAGGACCGAGTGTTGATGATTGAGGAGACAGAGGGGGCACTGGTGACGGCCTAGCAGGTGAAAACATGAACTGATAAGGATCCAGTGCTGTCTAAAGTGAGAGAATATGTGTTTCAGAAAGAGGGGGTTTAATTCACACCATATACGGTCAGGAAAACTGAGTTGAGTGTACAGGATGGTGGCGTGTTATGGGGAGAATGGGTAATTATTCCACAACCAGCACGTCAGGTTATCCTGCAGCAACTACATCACAGTCACCCTGAAGTCCCAAGAATGAAATCTTTGGCTTGGAGTTACTTCTGATGGACAAAGCTGGATGAGGAGATGCAGTGAAAACATGTGTCACTTGTCAGGAGCACCGGAAGGCAACAGCAGGAGCTCCGCTCCACTCATGGGAGTTTCCAGAGAATCCCTGGAGAAGGTAACACTTAGATTATACAGGGCCATTTATGGGGAAGATGTTCCTGATTATCACTGATGCGCATTCAAAATGGATGGATGTATATCCGGTGGGTTCTGCTTCATCTACCACTACTGTACATTGCCTATGACAAAGTGTCAGTATTCAAGGGTTACCTGAGATGGTGGTGGGTGACAATGCAACCTGTTTCTTGAGTGCAGTAACACAATATTTTTCAGCTACAATGGAATTGTACCCGTGACATCTGCTCCATATCATCCTTCTTCGAATGGACTGGCCAAACGGGCGCTCCAAACATTCAAAGAAGTGCTGAAAAAGTGCGGAGGGGAGCATAACAACCAAATGTTCACGTGTGTTGTTCAGCTTTAGAATAACACCTCAATCCACCCCAGGGCTGTCGCCTGTGGAGATGTGAACAGGTTGGAGGATACACTCCTCGCTGGACCTGGTCCGCCCAGATGTGAAAGAGAAAGTTGAATGTAAACAAAACAAACAAAAAGAAAATCATGACCTACCTACCACAGGCCAGGGTTTTTTTAGAGGGGGATTCTCTGCTTGCCAGAAATTTCAGTCATGGGCCTAATTGGGTCCCGGGATTTATAGACTGACTTACTGGTCCAGTCTCCTTCGAGGTGTTGTTGGGGGATGGTCATGTAGTTCGTAGACATGTAGATAAGATGCTTGCCTCTAGGGAGGAAACAGCAAGAGGGTCTAAGGGGGTGTTGGCAGATTATAGGCTGTTTTAAAGCTGTTCAGATACTTCCATATTTCCAGAGACGTGTCCTCAGGTTACAGGGCACCTGGAAGAGAACTCAGAGGCAGAGGCAGTTGCTCAGATTGTTGCTCAGGAACACC
>JACXGJ010008585.1:0-26742 GCA_016801105.1 Esox niger | reverse complement strand
TGTCCTCTCATCCTACTGTCCTCTCATCCTACTGTCCTCTCATCCTATTGTCCTCTCATCCTACTACCTCCCATCCTATTGTCCTCTCATCCTACTGTCCTCTCATCCTATTGTCCTCTCATACTACTGTCCTCTCATCCTATTGTCCTCCCATCCTACTGTCCTCTCATACTACTGTCCTCTCATCCTACTGTCCAGTCATCCTATTGTCCTCCCATCCTACTGCCCTCTCATCCTACTACTTCCCATCCTACTATCCTCTCATCCTACAACCATCCCATCCTACTGTCCTCTCATCCTATTGTCCTCTCATCCTACTGTCCTCTCATCCTACTGTCCTCTCATCCTATTGTCCTCTCATCCTACTACCTCCCATCCTATTGTCCTCTCATCCTACTGTCCTCTCATCCTACTGTCCTCTCATCCTATTGTCCACCCATCCTACTGTCCTCTCATACTACTGTCCTCTCATCCTACTGTCCAGTCATCCTATTGTCCTCCCATCCTACTGTAACTTGAATTACTTCCAATGTTTAATAAAATATTTAATTGTAGTACTGGTTATATATGTGTAATTGTTTAGATGCCGAGCAGAAAGAGGTGTTGTACGTTGATGTACTTCACTGGGGCGTGTGTGAACTCAAGCTCGTCCACCCGCCTGCGTGTTTTCCTATGGAAAGTGAACAGCGCCATTACTCCGAGTTTTTCACAGAGCCACTTAAAACACAACAAAGGCCAATGCAGGATTCAACATCCAAGGTGCCTGTTGGCCGAACCCGGACCCCCAGCGCCGTGGCGTGGAATGAAGCAGACCCTCCGGGTGACTATTTGGTGACGGGTCTTCCATCACCCGTTTCCCCGGGCCGCCTCGACTACGGCACATTGAGGTTCACACCAACGGACTTTCCTAATGTTTTCTCTGACTGTTTCCACAACACCTTGGTCGGAACGGTGTGTGTGTGTGTGTAAGGGTGAAGTAATGGTCTTAGAGTGAAGTATTTTTGCTTCCAATATTCATGCATTTCATTGAGTAGTTTGAGCTTGCTGGGCGCAGTGGAACCAATGGTTCAACGCCAAGCCCCGAAGCCCCCGCCCACCCAACCATGTCATCAAACGCTCATTCAGAATATTAGAATGCTTTCCGAAAAACAACGAATACTATTTAAACCCAGAGGTACGGTATATAGGCTTCTGTTTCAACCCACCTTGAATGTCCTTTTTCTCTTTTTCTTCTACATCTGGCTCTGTCAGCTGAGGGTGATACATCAGATATGTTGATAACAACCCTGTTCAACTCAAATCCTTTTTTAATCACATCCACCAAGTCCTCTATGCACAGGAAGGACTCTCCAGGTGCCTGCAGCTTTCCGGAACATTAGCAAGGCCCTAGAGCAAGGAGAGAGGGATGGACAGGGAAGACAGGAGAGAGGGATTAACTGGAGGAGAGTGGGAGAAAGAGAAGAGAGTTATCGAAGAGAGAAATGCAACTAGGAGAGCAGAGATTGATAAGAAGGAGATGTGTGGAGGTGGAAATGTATGGGAGACGGAGAGGAAAGAGAGGAGGAGGAAGGAGAAGAGAAAAGAGGAGAAACATCCATTGTCCTTTCACTGATAGACATATACAAACACACACACACGTTATAGGATGGCCATAGTCTCTCTCACAGACACACACACACACACACACACACACAGACAGACACACACATTCAGACAGACACACACACAGACAGACGCACAGACATAAAAAACCACACAGACAGACAGACAGACAGACAGACAGACACACACACACAGACAGACGCACAGGCCACCCTGCTGGCTGCTGGTGAATGGGCACGGAGCAGTGCTGTGATTTGCTGTTGAAGTGGTTAGATTTTATAGGCGTTCTGTGACATATCCTTGGGTCCTCCGGCACCATGAATGATTTGTTGTGGCAGCAGCAGTGGTGATGTATATTTAACTTCCTGGGACACGCTGTATCTCTGGTTCTCTCAACCTTTACCAGCGCCACTCAGGAAAACAGCATGTTGGCCTCCGCTTAGCGTTCACACTCCCTCGGTCTGCGATGCTTCCATCTTGAAAACATCCAACCTATCATTACCTGTGGATTTATTCTGAGGCTACTACTGTATGTGGAAAATACCAGTTCGTCGCGCCGACATAATTTCCTGTCTCCTTATGTCCATGGTTTAATTCCTCTGAATTATGATTTTTCTCTACCAGGAAATATGTGTCTCTGGGCTCTACCGGCGATCCTGGTTAGTATAGAAGAACACAACAACCGAAGATTTACAGTGGCCATATCAGGGCAGCTTTCAGTTAACCGAAGGAGAGAAGAGGCAGGGGCTGTCCTAAAATGAACACCAGGCAGCAGGAAGAGGGAGTGGATTCTTAGAGAACGTGAAAAAATCAAAATGGTAGCTGAATGCCAGGCTCTCTGCTTCTGATCATATCTGGCCTCGGACTCTTGAGGGCTGCTTGTGAGATTGGTAGCATTATTAATGATGGCTGGTGAAGTCCTTGGCAGGGCGACCGTCATTTATCTCTGTCTCAATGTCAAACCACTGACATCACGCTGGCGATCTGTCGAAACGCAGAGCTAGTTAACCCACGCACGCACGCACACACACACACACACACACACACACACACACACACACACACACAGATGCACTCAGACAAAGGGAGTTTATAACCACTGATGCAGACTTATGAACAGACAGTTATCACCAAACACAGACAGACAGACAGACAGACATAAACAGACAGGCACAGGCAGAAACAGACAGACACAGATTGACACACAGACACAGGAACCATTCATTCTCTGGTTAGTGCACAGTTTGCATATAATTCCAATTTGATATTGAGTTGTATTCTGTCCAAAATAATTAATATTTTGGTGGGAGAAAACAGACAAAGGACATTTAGTTCCCGAGACACTTGGTAAATAAAAACTATTTTTTACCTACATCTGTCAGTTTCTATGATTTTTCTGTTGTTAAGTGCAACTAATGACTGTTCATATCCCCTTTCCACTAACATGCATGCAGCTCCAACAGTTTGGCATCATGATCGTGTGTGACAAGACAACTGACAACTCCGGATGAATTCCTCCAGAAGATGACGCGCAGATGGTTCAATATTCATGTTGCAGACCGCGGGGGAAAACAGGCTGCTAGGAGAAACAGAAACCAACAGAACGAGATGACCTCTGAGGTTTAATTTAATTTGCATTTGATACTGCCCCTGTAGTTTCAGTGCAGGTGAAAGGTCACATGGCACAATTTACTCCTCGTAATGACCTCTCACTTTCAAACCCACAACAAAAGCAGGATGTATCAAATAACCGACAAGTCGCAACTCCGCGCGGAGCGGCCGGTAAGACCGAGATATGCATTATGGCAGAGCTGCTGTAGTCCAGTATTGGTGGACGTGAAGCCATGTTTTCCCAATCAGTTCCTGGACTTGAGAACAAAGGCTAAAGGATTCAAGGATTATTCATTGGGGACGATTTGTTCTGCCGTTTTGTCCGCCACAGGAGTGGGGGGGGGGGCAGCAATCATTCCTCCTAATTTCCATGTATTGGCTCTCAATCCCTTCCCCAAATTGATAGCATTCCCCCCACTTTTCCTTTCCTCTCTATACTGGCGGCCATTATCATTTTTTTTCTTGTGTGGGAAAATGTGCTTTGCACATGTATAACAGTGGAACAATCTTTAATAGACTTAACTGGCTCTCCGCAAAGCCAGAGGACATTAGAGGGAAATTGCCGCCATCCCTGTTCCTTTCTGAGCGGAGATCAGAAGCTGACAGAAGGGTGAAAATTGATGGAGGAACTTATCGGTCAATACTCCACACACCTCATGATTGAAGCATTTCAACAATGGTCTCTCTCCAATGAAGAAAACGACAACAGAAATCTAAAGGTTTGTGGTATCTGCTCGGCCATTCAAACCCAGCCAAAGAACAGCATTTGATAGTTGACTTTGTGCGATCCACGGGTCTAACCCACCGCCCCAGGCACATGTACTGCTGCAACGTGGATTCCAAGCTGGCCCTCTTCATTCAGCAAAAGTTCCCCGCTGTCTCAGTCAAATATATTTGAAATTCAAGTTTTAATGACAAAGGTCTGTGGTGTTTTAGTAGATTAGTACAATCAGAACGCAACTTGTAATCTTTAGTCTAACATACTAGTCCAAAATAACTTCTGGAACGCCTGATGTCTCCATTATCATGGTACTGACATGGCTGCAAAAAAATGTAGTAGGAGATTCTCTTCAGTCTAGTAAATGTATGGGAGCTAAGAAGGTACTTGTTAACATCCAAAAGCAGAAACCCTGCCATCGGCTTTCTCCATTTCCTTGAAGACTGTAACTTCCAGCTGCCTGAGGGTGTACAATCTGAACAAGGCATTTCAGCTAGATGTCTTGAGAGGATTCAGAGTGATGGGATTGATTTGAGGAAGCAAAAAGCAATCATTATACTGTCTCTCAAGTAACTACCCATTCTTTCCAGATTTGTAATGAAATATACTGTAACACCACAGAAAAAGTCCTGTTTCGGAGTGTGTCCATACAAGGCTAGATCTTTGTAATGGTGACAGGTAAATGGCGTGGCCTATTACACTGATTAAAAGTAGGTATGTACCAAAATTGACTCAAAATCCAAACACAAGCTCAGGATGTGTTGATAAAATGAGTTGGATTTATATATTTGGGCTCCAATTTCATTTTAAGTGATGATTCTCACTGTGTGTACTCTTTAGGGCGCAATACGGAGCTTCACTAAAGCCCCCTAAACATGTTCACTGCACATGGCAACATGCCAGAAGAGGAAGAGCTACTTCTGTTTTGTATGAGAGTGGTGGGGCTCAAAACCAAGCGTGGAGCGTCATGTAGACATATACAATATGCTCTATGGCTTACATTGTCTGAAGAGTGATACGAAATATTTCGTTTTCTCAACGGATGAATAGGAGGCCATCAAGGAAATAGTTTGGAGTAGATCTGTGGACCTTGTCTGCTATCTAAACACTATGGCATTGAGAGGATGTGGCGTTTTGGCCATGCCTCATTGCTGGACTGACTGTATGTGATATATGATGATAAATGATCACAAAATATATCTTGCCACTACTTGGCAATGATGCAATGAAAACATTTTTTCACAGTTGTACAATATTCTAAATCTAGACTTCGCAAGTACACACAAAAAACATGACTACCTCCATCCATTAATATTGACTGGACAGGGCATTTGCCTTCTCGTGCCTAAGAAACATGATCAAACACTCTGAAATGAATGTGAACAATGAGGAGTTTCGTGTGTACCGGGTGGAAATTGTCATCATTCCCCATGCTGAGTTAGACAGAGCAGAATCACAATCCTCCTTCAGCCAGATTAAACCCCCAAACCTCTACAGAGCTGCTGATTAAATTACAGATCTGAACTCTCCCAGCCCCTCCGTCTCTCCTGTGCAGATGTGATATTTGCCAGAGACCGCTCTGCAACGAACATCAATGGATAGAGCCCAGACAGAATATGCCAGCACTTTAAATGGACATACCCCAGAAATGCAACAAAACACTCCCCAAAACATACTCCACCCCCCCACCCTTTGTAAAAAAAACAGAGATGGATCGTTTTGAGTAAGACGCAGCATCAACATCTCCAATGTCTGTGATCTCCATCAGCTTGTATCTCTGAAGGGGGACACTTTCAGTCTACTTTTCTTCCAGATGTAAAACGAAAGACTGTGGTGGAAAAAAAATGTTTCTCTGTTTTCCCTCGCATGTCAACAAACTGTTTTCCCGAAGACACACTGCTGTGATCTTTTTAGTCATTTCTTTGGTTTGGTTGCGATTGTGACAGCTTACAGACACAAATCTCAGCCGATAGCATATTCACTGACAACTTTAAAGCACATGCTCTTTCTACCATTTCACATGTTCAACATTTCAAGTGGTTTCATGAAACATTTTGTGTCACGCTTCTAAATGGACACATTCAGTCAGGAGATAATACAATGCATGTCACAATTTAAACACGGTTACAATTTTAATACCCGTGTCAGACAGCCAACTCAGGGTGTGCTAATTTAGCAGTCAGGTATGAGCGTGGCCGTGTAGGGGTGGGGACAGGTGCCATGGCTGGATTAATGGTTATCATGTGGTCTCCATCCGATGGAAAAAGGAAAAGGTTACCATGCTGGGTTCCTGACGTCTACTGCCAGCTCATCCCGGCAATATTAAACAATACATGTCACATGCAGGCAATTGCACAGAACGTGCCTGAAGTCAGGACGAGAACAGTGTAGTTGATAACATTCATTTAAGACTGCACAGAGAGTGATTTTAGCATTACGTTTTATATACTGTATTTATTTAACAACATTTAGACCTACTCATCATAATGATTAATTTCTGTTTTTTGTTTATTTTCCTCATGTGCTTTGGCCTCCTGCTTACATTCTTGACGTTATGCTCTTCATGTTTCCATTGATTAAAACTCCGGTATAAACACATAAGCCACTTTCTGTTAGCACAGGGAAACCTAACCCAAACCCACCGGGATCCTCTCCTCCATGGTAACACCTTCTAGATCAGCACAGGGCCCTGGCGCCAAACCGTGATGTGTACACCACAAACTGCTCCTCGTTGTGCCAGGCCACTGGAGAGGCTCAGTGACGGGAATCCCTTGTGACATTCATAAACAAACAATTACCAAACATACACAACTTTTAAATTAGCAGATTTTCTGCCAATATTGAAGGGAAAATAGTTTCTTGTTGTTGTAATTAATGGACTGAGATTTGGAAAAGGAGTTTTCATCGTGACACGAACACCTGAGCGTTTACAGTCTCATCAGTGAAGCAGAACTGGAAAATACCTTTTGTTCCACGCTGTGGGTCACATAGTAAAAAATAATAGAGATGACAAATGGGGACTATTTATGGACTATTTACACTGCAGTATATTTTCCCAAAATGCGCTGAAGTCTCTAGCCGCTAGATAATTGTTTTGTGGATGGAGTAAATGCATGCTCAAGCCTAATATACTGCGTGTGCATGCAGCTGGAAAGCCGAATCTCTGAAGAGGAGATCTGAAAAGGAGATGTCTCCATCATACACACCTAAATTAGCGCAGCGCTTTGACAGAGGCACTGATGACAATACAGCCACTTGACTGCACATTTCTACATCCTGATTTGACACAAGGGAAACCTTTAAAACCAGGCCTGTTTATTGACTACAGCTTGGGTCCTGACACCCCAGTGCCACCAAAAGGTATCAGGAAACAGGAAGACCTGGGCTGGACCAAGCAAAATGTGTGCAGACCACACTGAGGGAAAAACCTGCTTAAACACATAGTGTCAAGTCAGATTATATTTAGCTAAACATTTATTACAGGCCTTTATGAGCAGCACATGATGTGGAATTTGACGAGGCCAGGATTGTACAGTGATTTTGAAAATCACCCAGACCAGTGAAATGTGAGCTTGTACGAAATGGCCAACAGGTGAGTTATCTTGTTTTCCTCACATATGGAAGAGTAGTTGCGGTGTTTCGAAGGGAAGTTTCAGCACAGGTCAAAATGAGGAATGGGACAAAGTGAGTTCATCTAAGGGCTTGTGGTGGAGGGAGGCTTTTTGGACATGGATGCTGGTGGGACCTCCAGAAGTCTTCCACCGACATCTGAAAAGTCCAAAACAATTATGAGTAAGTCTGTGAACGGACTGAAAACACATGGATGTGTGACAATAATGTGATCACCTTTTGGTAAGTTGGTAGGGTCCAATATGGTACAGGACCGGTGGTAGGGTGCTATATGGTACAGGACCGGTGGTAGGGTGCTCTGTGGTACAGGACAGGGGGTAGGGTGCTATATGGTACAGGACCGGTGGTAGGGTGCTATATGGTACAGGACCGGTGGTAGGGTGCTATATGGTACAGGACCGGTGGTAGGGTGCTATATGGTACAGGACAGGTGGTAGGGTGCTATGTGGTACAGGACCGGTGGTAGGGTGCTATATGGTACAGGACCGGTGGTAGGGTGCTATATGGTACAGGACTGGTGGTAGGGTGCTATATGGTACAGGACAGGGGGTAGGGTGCTATATGGTACAGGACTGGTGGTAGGGTGCTATATGGTACAGGACTGGTGGTAGGGTGCTCTGTGGTACAGGACTGGGGGTAAGGTGCTCTGTGGTACAGGACAGGGGGTAAGGTTCTCTGTGATACAAGTGGTAGGGAGCAAAAAGGGATGGAAATCATATGCAACTAAATACAAAATAGTGCTTAATTTTAACATTTAATTAATCTGTAACTGTTGCTGCCTTTAAATATTGAGACTATGTATAAAATGTTTTGCAATTTCAGAATGTAAAAAATATTTAAAACATTATTTTGTTCAGTCTAAGCCGCTCTTTCGTCTCACTGAGCTGAGCTTTGACTGTGCCACCAGGCGATGAGTGCCTTCGAAGGTCAATGGACAGAAGAAACTAGCCAGCATCACGCTAGGAGATCATCACTGGCTGTATTTGTGATGAGACAGGAGATGGTGGGGTTTTTTGTGTTGAGAGAGAGTAGATCCACTGAGTGTATTTGTGCTTAGACAGGAGATCGGTTGGGTTTTTTGTGTTGAGAGAGAGTAGATCCACTGAGTTTGTTTCTGATGAGACAGCTTCTCAAACACACACAATCACCATGGAAGCACTCAGTCATCCTACGCTCACACACACACACACACACACACACACACACACACACACACACACACACACACACTTTAAACACACATTCACTAATGAGCATATTTATTTCACACTGCCATGCACATTAAGGACACTGGTGACATTCCAATTTGTATTAATTCTGTCCCTTTTTGTATTTGATTTGGTGTTTGCCCTCATGTAAACGGCTGGTGCCAGGGTTGCATTATATGACAGGACCCAAGAAACAATCGCTTCACTTTACCGAACATCTGCTGTAACGTACATGTAACCAATAAAACGCTGAGACCTTCAAAGTCCGGCCACCCTGCAAATCCAACCGGGACTGGACACACCTCCCATCACTCTTAATTACAATCCCCCTCCCAGTTGTCATCGCTCCACTCCAGTGCCCGCCTCCAGAGTTCACGACCCTTGTGCACAATGTTGCCCTGCGTTGGTGCAAATCCACTTCTTGGACTATTTGTGTCGGCTTTTTGACAAAAAACAATAAATGAACAGACAAACATGCGCACACACACCCACATACAATATGGTGCAACAGAAACAACTACTCAGCCAGTCTAAATCCATGCTATTGAGCCCAGAGCCCAAAGCCACAGGTGGGCGGGAGGCGGAGCTCACTCCAGCTTCAGAATTGCTGTTGTGTTGAACCTTTATATTCCCTCGTAATTAATCTAAACCTTTTTACTGGATATTAAAGTAGATTCCGGATTCTACTCTGATACTTTATTTGTGTAAGGTGGATCCTGAGTAGAGAGAGACCAGTTTATCTGAGACTCCAGTGTACTGACTGATGGTATGGGATGCCTCCAGAATGAGGCTTTGAAGTTGTCAGAATACTGTAAAGTCTGTAAGAGGCCGCCTGTTTCTCATTCGTTGCAGGCTCTTAAATGCTCGATTACAAACAGTGTTGATGGGATATAGATACCACTTGTGTGCCGTGTAGCTGGGTCGTAGGGCACAGTGCCACTGCTGTTGGAGTGATCCTCAGCCGGGATCTGTGTGTTGAAAAAATATAGTAGAAAAATGGCACTCCTGTCAGTTGCTTCTAATTTGAACGTCTGCTAAATGACTGGAATTAAATGATGAATGAATAGCTTAAAGCTACACAGCCAACCAAGTTACAGAGCTGTTATTGATTCAGTGAGCCTATGGCAGGCAAAACTGATTTAGCCCTTAAGATGAATCTTGTGTGTTTTCATCCTAATCTAATCAGTGTATAAGTCAGACTTAAAATATCAGGTGATTGCAATTAACGAGTTGGTAGAAAAGAAAAGGAAATTAGTGTTTTGAGATGACAATTCCTGGCTTTTGGACATTAAAACACACTGTCTTCCACTTCTTTACTCCAACCCAGGTGGTCCCAGTAGGATTTTGTGTTCAATTGATTTAGTAAAATATTTAGACTACAGACTGTATTTTATTTTATTACTATCTCTCAAGATTGCTGGGACAAGTTGTGGGTTTTGCCAGACCATGCCAGACCAATAAAATAGAGAAATAAAAACATATTCTCCCCCCACTGCCCAAGCCAGCTAAAAATTCCTCACACTAGATTTATTGGAGAATGATACTTTTCAAAGAACTGGGTCACCATGGGTTCGCGTTCAGACATTCTAATCGCGAGTAATGGATCCCAGTTTTACTTCGCTGTCGTTTGTTGCATCAAAAGGTCACTGTTTTGCCGTTGCCCTTTGACCTGACTTGCACACCAGGGGGATACTGCCATCAGCAGGAAAAACCACAGTACATGTGACATCCACAGTTCTAGATTTTTTTTCTCACATTGACCGGATCTGAGCTCCAGCCTGGTTAGACAGTCACTGTAGTTGCTTGAATGGACAATAATTAATAATGGCCCAATAATAAGTAGCTAACTACTGCTTTGATGTTCCTATGAAGTCATCAAAACTCTACTGAAGTGTCTCCAATGGTTAATTTGCACAACAATTGAATGTACTATATTTACTGACATTTTAATAATATAACGTAAACAGGTGGGAAATTACTTTTATTACATCTAATTGAATGCCACATTATCTAATTAGGCGTTTAGTTCAATAACGTCATTATTTTTTAATTAACAGATATACATAAAAACTGGCAATTAATCTGCCATTTCATAATGAACTGTCATCAGAGAAAAAGTGGCGGTTTAACGTGTATCGAGAGGATATTTAATTGACTAATTAACTACAAGTCTTCTGAAATAAGATATTTGCCACTAATAAGATTTAGGACTTAATCAAGCAGCACATCTTATGCGCAACGTCTTAACCATATCATTTACCCATGCGTAGGATCTGTGAACAGTCAAAAGAATAATTTGCATTGTTGTCAAAAATGTTCAACGTAAAAAAAATCCCGTAAAGCTTATTTTCCTGCCTTCAAGGGAAAGCCCATTTCAACAATCATCGTGGCATTAATCTCTAAGGAAGGATTCTGAAGAAAACGCTCTGGTGTAACCTAAGGGCATTTTTTTACTGGACCGTATAGCTTTAAAGCAACGGCTCATGCTTAGCGAAAGCATTGCTCAAAGCTTTTCCATGCAAGAGGTGCCTCCAATGTGCGAGCAGCGGATGTAGCATACAGTCTTCTGTTATTTAGTGACACTGACAGGCCACAGTGTCGAGGGTTTCAGCTAATTGCTTGTGGGTCCCTCAAATTAGAGAACTTGGGACAACTTGTGAAACATCCCACAATCCACCCACCCGACAACAGTCTGCCAGGCGAGGCTGAGCCTTCAGAGTAATGCTCACGACGATGAACGCGCAAAACACGTAGACGCACACAGGCCCACGCGCAACTTTTGGTTTTTGTAATTAATAAACAGGGGAACTTCAAAGCAGCTGCGGTGTCAGAGAACCTCCTATGGAGCGGCTTTGTCTTCAAGACAACCAGGGACCATCTCACAGGACACTTCGATTACTCATTTAAAACCCTTAAATGAAAGCAGCCCTTGGGATGATACGGATACAGGAGGATAAAAATTATAACCATCTTTCTGGAAACTTCATGAATCTTGTTTGATGAATCTGTATTGCTTGAACACAGAGCCACTGGAATTCTGTCGCATTCCAGAGTGACACTGGAACTTGTAAATAGAAATAAACTATTAAAAAATGTCTTCTTTTTTTATTGATGTTTTAGAAGTCAGACGTGTAAATAAGCCATTTTGTATTGGTAAGCAACTCCTGCATAGTAATGTCCTTGTGTTTTATTACTTCATCCTGATGAAAGGTGAGTTATTCTTCCAGTGTCTACTGGATAACAGACCAGCGTTTTTCAGGATTTTGCCTGAGATGAACTCAATTGTGTGGGGGTTTCCCCCAAAATGTTCCTTGTCTTTGCTGCTGACACGGAGAGTCACACCATGTGGTTATTCTTTGATGACTTGCACTGGATCTGCCCCAACCATGATGCTTCACATTCAGGACGAAACAATCATTTCTTGGCCACATTCTCTGTGGCATTTGTTACGTTACTAGTTGCAAACAGGATGCTTGCCGATGTTTTCTGTATTCTGTAGAGCCTTTCGTCTTTTCGCTTGGTCATTTAATCCACTCCATGACTCCATTTGTACGGCAGTGTTGCTTAGCACACCTTTTGATGGATACCAAACAGTGTATTGGTTGTATAACCAAACCAGAATGACTCCGTAACCACTGACAAAGGGCCAGACATCTACACCTCCTTGATTATTAACATCAGCATTGGTTACTCTGCTACAATCACATCCTCCATCTGGTGTTTCTGAAAACATCTCATGTGTTATTCACAGGCAACACCATTTGAATTAAGTTGTTCAGGATGTTCAGAGCCTATCATCATGAAAACAGTGTCTTCGTGGAACAATATCAAGTACCGCTTTCAGCATGAATCCCAGATGTGAGGACAGAGTCTTTTACCTCAGATGGGAGGACAGAGTCTTTTACCTCAGATGTGAGGACACAGTCTTTTACCTCAGATGTGAGGACAGAGTATTTTACCTCAGAGGAGAGGACAGTGTATTTTACCTCAGAGGAGAGGACAGACTCTTTTACCTCAGAGGAGAGGACAGAGTCTTTTACCTCAGAGGAGAGGACAGAATCTTATAACTCAGTTTTCAGTCCTTTAATGCAGTCTTTTAATTCAGTCCTCTTCGTCTATTACAAATATTACTCACCTACAAGAGAGACTTGTGAGCTTTATTCACCACAGACTAAGTCTCTTTTTCTATCTTCTCCTTTCCTTCTATCCTCTCATTGAGAACATCCCGCCCATGAAAACGGGGAAATCAAATTGTACACAAACCACTTCCTGCATGGTGATTCGAGGGCTATGATCCATTTCCAGATTTTTTCATGTCTTTCTAACAGGATCACCTCAGCATGTCAGTGTTTAAAAGTGAATCTTTCTAACTCTTGACACTCTAAACATTCAACATTAAGAAGAAAAAAACATATTGGCTTGATTTAGAAAGTGGAAAAGTCTAAATTGATCTGGACCTGACTGCGAATGGCTGACTTAAAATGTGAGACATCAAAAACGGAGTGTGACGGCGATTATATATAATTGGCGGTGATTGTTGGGTGAAATAGTTCGGGGCCTCACGGTGTTCCCATGCAGTATCCATATTAGCATTGGAACTGGGGTTTACTGCGTTATTACGTTCCCTAGGCATGACCCTGCAGTGTTCAATCTAATGGCATTTGCCCTGAGGCAGCAAGCTAGCAGCTAGCGCTGAACTCCAGGAGGATGCCAAGGGACCGTGCTAACGGTACCAACCTCCCCAAACAGCAGGCATCTGGACTCCCGTACATGAGCACACGTGTCTGGATTAGTTGGCTTCTCCCCGGCCTAACCAGCCTTGCCCCGGGCCATTCGGAATACAGTGAATATGTCAGAGGAGCAAGAGAGTAGGCTGGAGTCAACACGGGCACTAATTCCTGCAGCCCTTGTCCTCTTTACTGCATGTTGCTTCTGACATTACCAAAATGGCCGCTCTCTGGAGGAAGCTCTCTCTGTTGCACTATTTCTCTGAGTGTGTGTGTGTGTGTGTGTGTGTGTGTGTGTGTGTGTGTGTGTGTGTGTGTGTGTCTGCATTGTTAGCTATTGTTCGCATGTGCTTTGCCTCCAAATGGATTCGCAGTCTGAGGCTGTTATTGTGTAGGCTACTGTGAACTAAACAGTGCTGTCGCCTAGGGATCTGAATCTTGGTGTGAATCCTATTGTCTGTTACAGATGTGGCAGATCGGTCCCTGGGATCTGTCCTCCCTGTAGCCGGCCACAACGGGGATGGAGAATCAGGTGCACGGTGGACAAATTGTGTTGGACTGCTGGGTTTCAACTCAGCACCTGGGCTGATGGGAGAGTATTTTTAGGTTTCCTTTGAGCTCAGGATCCTTCAGTAGTATTTACCATTAGCCAGTTCTGCAAGGACTCTGCTGTGCCCCCAGCAACTGGCCATCTGTTCCAAAGAAACTAATAAGGCTGCTCCCTACATCGGGCCACATCCAAACTGGTAACTAAATTACTGCACTAAAGTACCCTCAAACCCCAATAATTGGCCTCCGTCCGTATATACTTCACTGTATGTGTTCATATCCTGTTGTCCTACATCCTCGCTCCCTGTTGTTTATAACTGAATGTTTACTCTGTGTGTGTGTGTGTGTGTGTGTTGTCTGTCACCCTTCATACTGTCTCCAACCAGCAGAGCGATTACATAACCTGACACTCTGATTGTGCTCAGGTTAAGTGATTTAAGGTCATTCAATTTTCTCACTCTAATTCCATCATTGGTGAGAAACAACATGTTGTTTGAGTTCGGACCCGTTTCTGTTTGGACCCACGGCCGGTCATGGCAGTGATGTCTTTAGTTGTTCTCCTCAGCTCCATGTTTTTAGGAGAGCATCAAATGTATTTTGACATTATAATTTTGAGCTGACTAGTGGTAAATTCTTTCGGAGCGTCTTGAGATCAGAGGAGGGCTGTCATAAAGAGCCCTCTCTTCAGAGCTCACCCGGGTATCATCATTACGTACAACCCCTCAGAACATTTCGGCTTGTTGATTGCTCTGTTTTATTTGGGCTGTGACTGGTCTTTTTTCACTGCTGCACTCTGGAGCAACATCACCACCAACCCATGTCTGCACAATTTATAATCCCACATGAAGCCTGCTCGTGGGTGCCTTCTGAGGGAAAGACCCTTGTCTGGGAAGGTCTGGATGGTGGGCAGTGGAGGGAGGGAAACAGAAAGGGAAAGAAAAGTGTGAGAAAGAGCAGAGAGGCGAACGGCGAACGGCGAGAGAGAACGAATGGAAGAGGGGGGAGCTAGAATAGATAGAGCAACAGGGAGATATTGACTGCTGGAGGGAATGAGAGAGACGGGAATGTAGAGAGAACAGAGATAGCCGAGAAAGAGAGCAGAGAGAGAACAAAGACAGAGAGTAGAGAGAAAGAGTGAGCGCACAGAGAGGAGGGAGAGAGGATGACTCTACTGTTTCCAACCGTCTGTCCAGATGTTCTCGGCGATGGGAGCTCTGCTCCTCTGAGACGGACGACCACTGTAACCTGCTTTATTGTTACAGATGTGGCGCTATTGACTCTAGTGCCGCGCTGATTTACACGCAGGCACACAGTTGACAGGCTGGCCACGTCTCACAGGACCCCCCGCAACCACGTCACCGTTGCGGGCAGGGCAGATTGAGGGGTAAAAAACGGGACGGAGATTGTCTTGTTCTGTGCGCTACAGGTCAACCACCGTTTCAGAGTTTCACACGGACCCTTCGCGGGTTACACATTCCCGTCCGGGCTTCTCCGGTGGCGTCGTAGCCAACGTCCCATCCACACTGTCTATCTCTTAACCCATTTTCTCTCTCTCTCTCTCTCCGTCTGTCCACATTATTCCTTGCTCCCTGTCTGCTTGTCGCTGTTTTCTCTCAACTCATAGCGGTTTGTGTAAATGCGCTGGCAGGAGACGAAAAGACACCACTCTAATCAATACCACCGCAAGGCCTTGGCTGAGGAGAAGAGGGGAAAAGACAAGGGGAGCGCTGACTGTCTACCAAGACACAGAGACGCAGAGGAACAGGAAGACAAGGCATTCGGGGACAAGAACGGTTTGTGTGGTGCTGCCGCGCCAGGCCGGATGTAAGCGCCACGCCACCATACTCAGACGGTCTCCTGAGGAGAAGAGTCGGTGTGCTGAAAGCAGCCCAGGCCGTCAGCCCTGCTGTGCCTCACCTGAAGAATGTCAGGCCTCGTCGTGGCAACGACAAAAGACACTCCCGGACAGGTGATCCGAGGAGAGTCTGGATGCGCTGAAGGTGCTGTTTGTGCATTTGGTTTTCAGAAAACGAAGTCGATACAGCCCTAATCCGACCGCCTGAAGACGGCTGTCAAGTTCTGCATGTCAGTGCCCTTTGTTAAACCCCTGGGTGCTTTTGTCTCCTGGTGTTCATGTGTGGGCTACCAGCAGCTCCGCGTCACAACTCTTTGATCCCCACCCACTACGGTTGCCACGTCGCCGCCCTCTCCCAGCGTTGGGAGACAATGGCTTTAACCATGACCAGCAGCGGGATGAAAATCAACAGCAGTGTGTTCCTCTCTCCTCCCATGGTTTTAGGTGGCTTGTGTGCGGGGTTTTGTGGGTGTACATGTGTGTAGTTTTCTGTCACCTTCCGAGGTGTCTAAATTACAAAGTGCTCAAAGTACTTGGATGTGTTCACCAGTTTAGACACATCGCTTATTAACTGTTAAATAACAAATCAGGGACCTTGATAATGATTCACACTTGTTATTTTATTGATCACTGCAAAGTTCTGAACTCATTTGGCATTCATTTCTTAATGAAATCAGCCAAATCTAGCAAAAATACTGTACTTTTTAGACCTGTGGTCTCTTTTAATGCACAGTTCCATTTGCACTAATGTACTGTACTACTGTACTACTGTACTGTACAAATCAACTCTGTTTTAGGAAATAACTAATTTTTTTGTTTATTATTTTTGTCTTCTTGTAGGACTGTCAGATCATGATACAGAACATTTAGCATCGGCTGTCACGGCAGGAATGAACATGACCCTTTCTTTGTTAATGAGGGGTCTTAATCAGCTCTCTAGAAATAGAGACAATAGAGAGGTCCTTTAGGATGCTTCTTCCCCTCATCTCTCTTCAACATTCTGTCTCTCACTATTAATATCTATCTATCTCTCTGTCCATCTATATTTCTTTCTATTGTGCTATATATCTCAGTCTGTCTATCTGTCCATTTGTCTGTCTGTTTGTCTGTCTGTCTATATTTCTATATATCTACCTACTTATCTGTTCATATTTCTATTTACATCTATCTGCCTGCCTCTCTGTCTTTCTATCTGTTTCTATAGCTCCCACCCTTTTTCCTCCTCTCTCTCTCTCTCTCTCTCTCACTCTCTCTCTCTGTCTCTCTCTGTTTCTCTTCGTTCCATCCATCCCTCAGAACCAGGGGATCGTCTTCAGTGCGCTGATTGGGCTTTTCATTAGTCGACTCCCCATGACCTGCTCCAGGTCACTGCCCCCTGATTGCATCGTCTTCTTGTCCTTGTCATTCTACTTGAACACCATCCTGGGAGTGGATGCAGTGCCCCTGGCCCAGTTAGGACACCGTCAGCCTCAGGTTAGGACACCGTCAGCCTCAGGTTAGAACACCGTCAGCCTCAGGTTAGAACACTGTCAGCCTCCGTTTAGAACACCGTCAGCCTCTGTTTAGAACACCGTCAGCCTCAGAACACCGTCAGCCTCAGGTTAGAACACCGTCAGCCTCCGTTTAGAACACCATCAGCCTCAGAACACCGTCTGCCTCAGAACACCGTCAGCCTCAGGTTAGAACACCGTCAGCCTCAGGTTAGAACACCGTCAGCCTCAGAACACCGTCAGCCTCAGGTTAGAACACCGTCAGCCTCAGGTTAGAACACCGTCAGCCTCAAAACACCGTCAGCCTCAGGTTAGAACAACGTCAGCCTCAGAACACCGTCAACCTCAGGTTAGAACACCGTCAGCCTCAGGTTAGAACACCATCAGCCTCCGGTTAGAACACCGTCAGCCTCAGAACAACGTCAGCCTCAAAACACCATCAGCCTCCGGTTAGAACACTGTCAGCCTCAGAACACCGTCAGCCTCAGAACACCGTCAGCCTCCGGTTAGAACACCGTCAACCTCAGAACACCGTCAGCCTCAGGTTAGAACACCGTCAACCTCAGAACACCGCCAGCCTCAGAACACCGTCAGCCTCAGAACACTGTCAGCCTCCGGTTAGAACACCATCAACCTCAGAACACCGTCAACCTCAGAACACCGTCAGCCTCCGGTTAGAACACTGTCAACCTCAGAACACCGTCAGCCTCAGAACACCATCAGCCTCAGAACACCGTCAGGACATAGAGAGCAAAATACCAAATGGGTCCTAAAATGGTGTCGGTGTTTTGTACATTGGTGGGGCGACCAGCATGTGGAAGTGCTCGTCCATCCTTTGAAACAGAAGACTTGGATTATAGCGAGACTGTTGTGACATTATGAAATGGATGACACGACAGTGGACTGTCACACAACCCGAGAGCAGGGAACCGGGGGAAGGACCGCGAGAGAGAGGAGGGTGAAACGGGGAACAGGACACTGTATCCACTGGGAATCCTGCGGAGGCAGTTGGTGCCTGTTTTCAAAGTGAGGAAAGCCCTAGCCGGATCCCGGCAATACCAGGCTTCTGACACGTCCTGGAGTCGACTAACCATCTAGAACGCCACTTAACTGGGAGGGTTTAGTCTGTGGTTTTGGCCACAGACTCCGTGTCCATATTACAGGTTGCGTCTAAAATGTGCGCTGGAATTGTGTACGGGGGGGGTTGGAGGTCAGGACAGATGCATATTTCACCCGCCCTGACTTCCCATGACCTTGCCCAAATTCTAGGCCCAAACGACCCTCCCACCCTCCCTCCTCGGCACCCCCAACCCCGGCACACTCCAAAAGCTGGAACAGATTACATTCCCTGGCCCTGATTGCTGCTACATTCAGATAGGCTTTCAAGTGGCCTCCTGTGTGTGCAATGCCCCATGGGATACGCCCCGGCGCGCCACACATGGGGACTATTACCAGGGCCGGAGTGGGGCTGTGAGGCCCTCCGGACCGAGCCAGACACACCCAGGCCTCCTGCGTTCGTCCTCTGGTCCCCGATCCACCCATCAGATCCACTGTGATAGTTGTGTCTGGCAGACGTGTGGAGAAACACGTTCACACACACACACACACACTCCGGCCATCGGGATGATTCTAACATTGGTTGTGTTCTCAAGACCTTACAAGGAGACAGTCAAGATCAGGTTAAGATCAGGTCAATGTATTTATGTTAGCACCAGGAATGAACACACACGCACATGAAAACACCTTGTACAATATTACACTCCTGACATAAAGATGCCTTAAAGTCAGTTGATTTGGTGTGTGTCCATGGTATGCCAGCTCATACCATGGCGTGTGTGCGTGCGTGTGCGTGTGTTAAAATGTAAATTAAAAATAGAGTGTTCGATGACTGCCACCTGGGAGGCTGGAAATTAGGAGCATTTACATAGACTGTCAATACTTTCCTTATTGCTTTACCGTTGAGGAGGAGAGGCACCCAGTTAGAACAGTCAATGCATGTTCTATGGGGACAGCATCATTAGGGAGTGTCTGACATGTTCTCTGGGGACAACATCACTAGGGAGTGTCTGACATGTTCTCTGGGGACCTCATCACTAGTGAGTGTCTGACATATTCACGAGGGACAACATCACTAGGGAGTGTCTGACATGTTGACCAGGGACAGCATCATTAGGGAGTGTCCGACATGTTCACCAGGGACAACATCACTAGGGAGTGTCTGACATGTTCTCTGGAGACAACATCAATAGGGAGTGTCTGACATGTTCACCAGGGACAACATCACTAGGGAGTGTCTGACATGTTGACCAGGGACAACATCACTAGGGAGTGTCTGACATGTTGACCAGGGACAACATCTCTAGGGAGTGTCTGACATGTTGACCAGGGACAACATCACTCGGGAGTGTCAGACATTTTGACCAGGGATGGCATCATTAGGGAGTCTCTGACATGTTCTCTGGGGACAACATCCCTAGGGAGTGACATTGTTCGATCCCTGAATTAGTTCATCAGATTCACGTATTCTAGGGTTTGATGATGAATCACTCCGGCTGGGTTTCCCAAGTGAGGGGTTTGAGGACCCCTGTCTAGGCTACCCATGTAAACATGGGTATGAATTTGTTCCCTTCTGAACCACATGCCCTTTATCATAACTCATCTACAGTTTGAAAGGAGTAGAGGGGCTGGACTGAAGGGCGTGCACTTTCAGTTCTTTAAATGCATAATTAATGACACGGTCAAGTAATACCCCTGTCCTTGTCTACCAACTGCTGTAAAGAAAAGGCCTGCAGTCTGTCCGTAAAAACAGAAAGAAACATTTTGAGCTACTTTTGTCAACTCTAGAGAACAAATCAAAATGTACGTTTATATAACATCTCCCTTTGCAAGACTTTATCACTAATACTGAATGAAACATTCCTAAACACACAAGCACACTGTCCCTTGACATTAAACATCGCTCATTAGAGTAAATGCTTCCATTTGAAAGAGACAGAGAAACAGAGAAAAAAGACAAAGATGCACAGAGGGAAAGATGCAAGAGCGAAAGCAGGAGAGCCAGAGCGATAGAAACATAAAGAATTGGATAAAATAGGAATGTTGCCATAGCCTAACACATCACACAACATCACACAACACACAAATGTTCAAACAACCAACATTACCCAACATTTCAATTCACTCCGAATTTCTGAAAAACCCAACCTTACACGATCCTCAACTTTACTGAACACCTACAGTATGTCTTACAGATAGCATGTCTTTCTGCGGTTGTAATTTGGCAAGTCACATTTATTGAAACATATGACCCCCGCATGTTTTCAGTCAAATGGAAAGGCTCTTTTTTCACGTGTGAGCAAAGGAATTTCGAGAACATTACCTGAGTTGACACTTTGTACAATAAAGAACCATTGGCACCAATCCACGTTTCCTGAAAACGTTAAAAACACGACAAAGATTATGTCAAAAATCTATGTTCAATACAACCTGAGTAGAAGCAGAAGTCGTTTTAAGTATCTTAGGAATTGGTCTGAATAATTTAGAAGAGAACCATGTCATTTTAAGCATCACCATGCTTTCAGTGGTGTTGTCCAACACCTGATTCAAAGTTAATGGATTATGAGGTTTGCTGAATCAAACTCAAAACCTGGTCGCCATCATTCCCACGACATTGTCACTGCACTTTGATTCTATATGAACCACATTACCATGGCAACACCTGCGTTAACCCTGTAAGCAGGATGCATTCAGTGTTTGGATTCACCCCTAAAAGACCCAGTACAGCTCTCCTGTCCTGCTGTTCTCTAACATACCAAAAGGATTTCATCTCCTGATGAGGTTACTAGGTGTTGTACAGCAGTTGGTTAGTATTAAGGGCTGGAAAAAGTAACATTTTCTATTATGACCACATTATATTTTGTTTCCATCAATAAATAATAATAACCGTTTGTCAGGCCTTACCAGCTTATCTCAACCATCAGGGCTCATAATCTGATTATGTGGATGACTGAACTTTCAAAGCCTTATATGGAGATATATGACTCCATGGGCTCTGGATCTAACTAACCCGTTTATGATATGAACTTGACAACAGTGTCTTTCGCTCATAGATAATATCCACGGGGTGAGGGAACTTCCGCGTGACCTAAATATGAGCAAAACTGTAAGACTCCGCGTTTGACCCCACTGGAGAACATCAAGCTCCGACAGTTTCATGGGCTAGGCCTCGTCATAAAACCCTGTTATGTCTACGGGAATCTCACAAGTCATTTCTCAAAGTCGTTAGAAAACGACCAGAGCTGTTTTTTTGCCCCTCTCTGAAAGACCAGGGTTTCTAGATTTCTTTCATACCAAACAATTTTTCGTCAGTGTCACTGATACGTGCAGAAAGAAATGTAAACATCGCTCACCTCGGTCTTTCACATGCGAATTAGAACCAGCTGCTGCCAGTGAACTGCAGGGGGCGAGTCGGAGTGTTTCTTTCACTTTTACAAAGTGTAAAGTCTACATGAACCGCAGCAGAGATCCCTGCGCTATGTCAGGATCACGACTCGTTATGAGCAGTGAAAAAAAAGGGGATAGCGCTTACAGAACAAAGAAGTCAATGTCAAGCATAACTTCATTTTTCACAACTTGACGTAAATACACTTCCTTTCATTTCCACAAGTTCAGAAACACGTCTGTAAACTGTTGTGGGTTTATTTACTGCATGGTTGGGTGTTGACTTTGCTCAATATAAACGCTGTGGAAATGCAGTTTAAATGGCTGAATGTCTGGGCAATTTTTTTTCCATAACTGAAATTCGACAAGCACATTGTAGATCAAAATTACTTAATTGACTTCACAACTGACTACATTTCTAGGAAAAATTCAGTTCAAATTCAGTTCAAATCATAATAAACCATCCCAGATTAATTTGAATGACTGAGACATTACTAAATGCTCGTCTGGCATCTCGCTTCAGATCTCTGCTTATTGTCAATAGGAAAACATCATTGGCTGCATTAGATGACAAGCTATCAGCAGCACCAACATCAATTTAACTCAAATCAACCAGTTGAGGCTTTTATTTCTGATTCCCAGAAACCAGGCATGTGGTTCCAGCCTGTCGTAAGTCAGACTTATTAATAATAACTGCCTGGGAAATTACCAGTGAAGTCGAGGATGAAGCTTTTGGACATCATTCGCTGTGTGTATGCCATGTGGATGGACTTGGCTCCCATGCAGTGTGAGGTGATGGGCGACTTCATACGAACGGAAACACGCGGAAGAGCACCAGTAAACAGCCAGCAAATTGATGGAAAACAGTTCTTTAGCTCTGAAAAGCTGCTTAGCTGGAAGGGGAAATAACAAAATGATTACAATAAAATAACTCCCAGCTTTCTCCGAAACAAAAATAAAAGAGGAAAATTGCTACAGCCCTGCTGGGAAAGCAAGAGAACGGAGCGCCGGGGCCCTGGGCTGGGATAATTAATCTCCATCTGTGCATTTGAAATACGGAGACAGGCCTTGGTGTGTGAAGTAAAAGGAAGTTGTCACACAAAGTCAGGCGATCTGTGCTGATTTCCTGCCCGAGGTGTTATGGGAGGATGGACAATCCCAAAGCAGAGAGCTCTGGGTGTTCCACATCCGTGTCAGAGTTGAGTAATACCAGATCAGTTCTGAGTCTTCGGACGATGTTAAATTTGCCCGCCAATGGCTGATGCTGACTTTGTTTTTAAGGAAATTCATTTCTAGATTGTAAATTATTGTGTACCTTCTCCATAATAGGTGACTTAGGTTGTTAGTGTGTTTTCACAAAATCTGGTTGGTGCTCGTGAGAAGAGATGGAATAACAAAAAAAACATGAACATTTCCTGCTGAAAAATGAACAAACCGAGGTGGACTCTGGAGGTGTAAATATAGGAGTTGAGGTGAACACTGAAGGTTTGAATGTAGGAGTTGAGGTGGACACAGAAGGTTTGAATGTAGGAATTGAGGTGGACAATGAAGGTTTGAATGTAGGAATTGAGGTGGACACTGAAGGTGTGAATGTAGGAATTGAGGAGGGCACTGGAAGTGTGAATGAAGACATGAAGAGCAGAGAGCTCCACCTTTTTGGTGGACCGAGGTGGACTCTGGAGGTGTAAATATAGGAGTTGAGGTGGACACAGAAGGTTTGAATGTAGGAGTTGAGGTGGACACTGAAGGTTTGAATGTAGGAGTTGAGGTGGACAATGAAGGTTTGAATGTAGGAGTTGAGGTGGACACTGAATGTTTGAATGTAGGAGTTGAGGTGGACACTGGAGGTGTGAATGTAGGAATTGAGGTGGACAATGAAGGTTTAAATGTAGGAATTGAGGTGGACACTGAAGGTGTGAATGTAGGAATTGAGGTGGACACTGAGGGTGTGAATGTAGGAATTGAGGTGGACACTGAGGGTGTGAATGTAGGAGTTGAGGTGGACACTGAAGGTTTGAATGTAGGAGTTGAGGTGGACACTGGAGGTGTAAATGTAGGAATTGAGGTGGACAATGAAGGTTTGAATGTAGGAATTGAGGTGGACACTGAAGGTGTGAATGTAGGAATTGAGGAGGGCACTGGAAGTGTGAATGAAGACATGAAGAGCAGAGAGCTCCACCTTTTTGCAACCGTTCTCCAGGAATGTTCTCTCCATCAAATCAGTAACAAGCTAAGATGGCTACCATTTGAAGTCGCAAAACCGGACTACTTTCCTTAGAAAGTGACACACAAAGTCCCTTCTGGGTAATTTCCTGTTGTAACAGAACTACAGGGTAACATTATTCCAGCCACAAGCACACAGCCACACCGTTAAACAGAGCTTGCACTGAGCTAAATACATACGTACTGATATACGTCTGCCCCTCAAGACTATACTTTGTAACGGAAAATAAAGCAGTATCTAATCCATTTACTCTTAAAATGATTTGGCATCTTCCAACTGTTTTCTCGCTAATGAGAAGGAAACAGTTGGGTTCTTCTGAGGGTTTACAATGACATAGTTTCCCTGCCAAATTGAACAACAACAGAAACATTTTTCTGGGAATATTTTCTTTGTGTTACCACAACCACAAGTTAAATTAAACCTATCTGTTCTGTACTCTGGACAGTTTCTGAAGGCTTGCTGCACACTGTCAAAATCAACTATACTACACTCTCTTCCCAAATACACTGCTCTGCCTTCCCTGTGTATGTGTGTTTGTGTACATTTTATAATTCTGGTGAAGAGCTAAAATCACTGGGATGATAGTAAACCCAGGACAGTGTGACCACGTGGGGATATTTTTCAGGGATTTTGTCTGGAGAATTTTTCATATTAAGGGGATACGTTTCTGTAAAAGTTTCAGTTGGGGTTATGGCTTATGGTTAGGTTTTCGGGGTTATGGTTAAGGTTAGGGTTTGTTTTGTTATTCAGTGACAGGGGTTGGAGGAAAATTTTTTCAATTGGGAATAATGGGGGTCCCCACAAGTATAGAAAAACGTAAGATACATACGCGTGTGTGTGTGTGTGAGTGTGTGTGTGTGTGTGTCACAGAGGACAAGGCACTTAGGTTTTGTGGAAGAATAATTGGCCCTTGGGGGCTCCAGGACTGGATGGTCGATGTGAGTCTGGGGTCAGCAATGACCAGTGCCAGCCAAGACCTGAGTTTTTTCCATTATTAATGCTCTACTTAAATCAGAACATAACCAAAACTATTCTCAGCCACTGGCAACTTTTTCCTGTAATTAAATCACAATATATATCATAGACCATTTGAAACAATGTTAAGTTAAATGTTCATTAAAACACAGGTCAACTGTGTTTTAATGAACTGCAGGTCAACCGGTTGGCCAGCTCATTGTATTATAGACTACTGATTGGCCAGCTCACTGTATTATGGACTGCTGATTGGCCAGCTCACTGTACTATGGACTGCTGATTGGCCAGTCCACTGTGTTATAGACCACTGATCGGCCAGCTCATTGTATTATAGACCACTGATTGGCCAGTCCACTGTATTATAGACCAATGATCAGCCAGTCCACTGTATTATAGGCCACTGATTAGCCAGCTCAACATTCTTTAGGACTATGTCAGAGGAGGAGAGTGAGAGGAGGAGAGTCAGAGGAGGAGAGTCAGAGGAGGAGAGTGAGAGACGTGTCAGGCAATGCAGCATTGATGCATTTTTTTTATATACATGCCATTGGCCGTTTGGCCCATTCACAAACCCTGCTGTGAGGGCAGCACACTCACAAGAGCCTTAATGACCACTGTACGCACTGCAATTCTTACAACGCATCCTCCAACGCCAAAAGAGGAGCTCATGCACAGGATGGTCAGACATGGTGCATCTATAATAGTAAACATTTCATGATGTTATAACACATTAACGAAACGCTTACAGATGTGTAACAAATGTGTTATAGACATAGAGAGGGTCTACCGTCTACTAATGCTTCCAAGATGTCATTCCTGTTCCTGTTTACTGTACTCTGGGGCTGTGTACTTTCAGGTCCATTAATTCAGTGTGTCAATGCCGCAGATTGCTTCACCAGTGCTTTACTTCAGAGGCAGCGACGCAGCTTCCCAAAGAGGGCTCCCAGCTCGTGGGATTTACACTATCGATCTGCACGCATCATTCCAAATGTTAATTAACCAAGCAGCTAATTGCCAAGAGAGGAATCAGCCCGGTCCCCTAAACGAGGCAGATGATTAGCATAGCGTGCTAAGCCCAAAGTTAATTGGTGAGACGTTTCGACTTGCCGCAACAGTGATAACACTGGAACGAGCGTGACTGGCTGACCTGACTCTCTTTAAAGATCACCAAGGGCAAGAAGCTGGAGATCTTCGGTGGGAACTTATGTACATGTAAGAAATAAAAGGTACAGGTTGCCTGGTAACATATGATTTACACTTCCGTTTTGTCTAGCCTGGCTTGTGAGGGAACACTTGAGGTTGAGGAAGTGGCTGCCGATTGACGTCTGTTCCGTTGTGATTTGGCCAAAGCCTTGAAACTGTCTTCTTCTTTCTCAGCCGCGACCAGGAGGTGGCATCGCTGTGGGCATTTCCATGGCATCGCTGTGGGCATTTCCATGGCATCACTGTGGGCATTTCCATGGCCTGTAGAGGCGTCATCACTATGGGCATTTCCATGGCAATGCTTTGGGCATTTTGATGGCCTCACTGTGGGCATTTCCATGGCATCGCTCTGGGCATTTCCATGGCATCACTGTGGGCATTTCCATGGCATCGCTGTGGGCATTTCCATGGCCTGTAGAGGCGTCGTCACTGTAAGTCATTTTCATGGCATCGCTGTGGGCATTTCCATGGCATCACGGTGGGCATTTCCATGGCATCGCTGTGGGCATTTCC
>JACXGJ010008584.1:0-26695 GCA_016801105.1 Esox niger | reverse complement strand
GTCTTTTTATACAGTTAAAAGTGTTGTTCCAATTTGCTTCTTACACTATTCCCAGTTTATTTTAACTAATTCTAAATGGTGTGTAGTAAATCTGTTCCTGTTGTTTTGTTTCATCTATAGATTTTTATCTTTCATAAATTTCTACTGTGCTTTACTTCCTGTTGTTTTTATTCTGTTTCATGAAAAAAAAAAAAAAAAATTGAGCCGTTTCTATGGTATACTATTTCCTGTGTTTTTTATTATTTCAATGTTTAGTAAATATCTGCATCCCTCTAATATATAATATACAGTGGATATAAAGTCTACCCACCCCTGTTAAAATGCCAGGTAATTATGTAAAGAAAAAATAGACAAAGATAAATCATGTCAGACCTATAACTGTCACGGTCCCGGCCAGCTGGGGCCGTTCCGGTCCGTGATTTCTGTTTCCCTGTGATCTGTCTTGTCCTTGTTCCTGTTGATCAGTGTATTTAGTTCACCTGTGTTTTGCCCCCACCTGTTTCTGTCCTGCTCGTTAGTCTGTGTATTTAGTTCAGTCAGTTTCTCCCTGTGTTTGTCGGATCATTGTCTTGCTGTTGTCATGTATCGGTGCTGTCATTGTTTGGTGTCTGCTCCTGCTCCTGCTCCCTTGCCTGGCTAGTTAAGTTTGTTTGTTGTTTTTGTAGTGCACGGCACTCAGTTTTGTTTTCCTTTAGTTTAATTAAAGTCTTCCCTTGAACCCCTGCATCTGCCTCCATCTCCCCTTTTTTGGATTTTTGCTTTGGACTCCCCACAACACAATTCCTGACAATAACGCGATCATTTCAACTGAAAACTGAAAAAAAAAATTTAACTCACAATAACCTGGTTGGATAAATGTGAACACCCTTAAATGAATGCTTTGTTGAAGCACTTTCTGATTTTCTTTCAGCACTCAGTCTTTTGGATAGGAGTCAATTAGCATGGCACATCTTGACGAGGCTATATTTGTGCCCTTTTTTTGCAAAATGCTCCAAATCTGTCCGATTGCAAGGCCATCACCTGTGCACAGCCCTCTTCACATTACCCCACAGATGTTCAATTGGATTCAGGTTTCGGCTCTGGCTGGGCCATTCCAAAACGTTAATCTTCTTCTGGTGAAGCCATGCTTTTGTGGATTTGGACATGTGCTTTGTGCAGTTGTCGTGCTGAAAGGTGAACTTCATCTTCAACTTTCTAACGGACGCCTGTAAGAACAGGCTTTGGTCTTTCCACCCTACCCCATAGCCCATTCATATGAAGAATATGGGAGATTGTTGTCACACAGCATGTAGCACAGAGATGGTAATTCCCATAAATTCCTGCAGCTCCTGTAATGTTGCTTTAGGCCCTTTTCAAAACCTCCCTGACCAGTTCTCTTCTTGTGTTTTTATCATTTTTGGAGGGACGTCCAGTTCTTGGTAATGTCTCTGTTGTGCCATATATTTTCCACTTGATGATGACTGTCTTCACTGTTTTCCATGGTATATCTAATGCATTGGAAATTATTTTGTAATCTTCTCCTGACTGACATCTTTCAACGAGATCCCTCTGATGCTTTGGAAGCTCACGGCGGACATGGCTTTTGCTTTGGGATGCAACAAAGAAAATATCAGGAAAATTTCAAACCAGCCTTCCCCAATGAAAAATTCTAATGGCCCAACACCGGGGCTAGACCGAAGTCATCAACTCCAGCAGGGACTTGGTCTGACGTTGTGCGCCGCGGAGGCAAATCCAGTAAGAAATCAAATAAGAGAGCATCAACTCTCAATCCACCACCCGAACTCTCACTGCAAAACAGGTACGGTCCACTGACTCGGAATGAAATGTGTGTAAATGAACCCAGGGAAGCCATCCACAAGGTTAAAGACATGGCCATGTCTGATCATTTCTGTCTTTTTTTTATCACTAATCACACCGAATGTTCCAGTGAACTCGGTTTCTATTAAGAAAAGGTACATTAATGAGAGTACCAATGCTCAGTTTATGGAAGCCGTAGTTATCTTTCCAACAATAAGTGCTGAGTCATTCAATGTCAAAATATTGAATGTCATGGATCGTGTTGCACCAGTAAAGGTAAAGAAAACTATGAGCAAACAGAAAACACCATGGAGAACAACCATGATGGTAAGCACTCTGAAAAGACAATGTAAGAAAGCAGAACGCAAGTGGAGGAAAACTAAACTTCTAATTCACTATGACATCTATAAACAAAGCCTTGGTAGCTTCAACAATGAGTTACGCAGAGCCAGACAGCAACATTTATCGCGAATGATTAACAAAAATATCAATAATACCCGCATGGTCGACAAGCTTACAAACCCAATAAAGCAGATAGCATCAGAACTCATTTCAACTGTGAAATGTGATGAATTTGCGTGTTTCTTTAGTGAAAAAATGAAAAGTTTTAGGCGAACCATCAGCACTACACAGTCTAACAAGGACATTGTACCAGCACTACGACTACCAAGACATAACTTGGTTATTATGTCACAATTTACTGCAATTGATCAAAAATCCCTAGAAGAAACAGTTCGTCATCTTAAAGCTTCTACATGTTGTCTCGACACACTGCAATCAGACTTTTTAAAAACAATTTTGAACTCTATAACAATGGACCTGCAGCAAATAGTTAATAGCTCCCTGCAATCGGGCATTTTCCCAACATCTCTAAGAACAGCTGCCATTAAGCCCCTATTAAAAAAGAAATCATTGGATGCATCTATAATTAACAACTACAGACCTGTTTCTAATCTCCCTTATTGCAAAGATCATTGAGAATGTTGTATTCAATCAGCTCACTGATTTTGTGACCTCAGGAGGTCTCTTAGACAAATTTCAGTCAGGCTTCCGACCCCACCACAGTACTGAAACGGCCCTGATTAAAGTCTTAAATGATATACGGCTGAATACTGACTCAGATAAAATAACTGTTCTAGATCTTCTAGATCTCAGTGCCGCCTTTGACACTGTAGATCATAGAACACTTATAGATAGGCTGGAAAATTGGGTAGGACTTTCTGGGACAGTCCTTGAGTGGTTCAGATCTTATCTAGATGGCCGGAGTTACTTTGTCACCATTGGTAATCATGAATCTGATAGGGTGGCTATGACATGCGGAGTTCCACAGGGATCAGTTCTTGGACCGCTTCTGTTCAATCTCTATATGCTACCTCTGGGCCAAATTCTACAGAACAACAATATTAACTACCACAGCTATGCCGATGATACTCAAATATATATGGCTCTCGAACCGTATGACAACAGCTCAATAGACTCTCTGTGTCACTGTATAGAGCACATAATTACCTGGATGAACCAAAATTGTCTACAATTAAACCAAGACAAAACTGAGATTGTGTTTGACAACAAAAATAAAAGAACAATTATTAGTAAAGAGTTGGATACTCGGGCCCTTAAAACCAAGGATCAAGTCCGTAATCTTAGTGTTCTGATAGACTCAGACCTCACATTTAACAGTCATATCAAATCGGTCACCAAAACACCATTCTACCATCTGAAAAATATATCCAGAATCAAAAGCCTGGTGTCCCAAAAAGACCAAGAGAAGCTCATCCATGCTTTAATCTCTAGTAGGGTTGACTACTGTAATGGCCTCTTAACTGGACTCCCTAAAAAGACTATAAAACAGCTGCAGCTCATTCAGAATGGAGCTGCAAGAATGTTAACCAGGACCAAGCACATCACTCCGGTTCTTAAATCTTTGCATTGGCTTCCAGTCAGTTACAGAATAGACTTTAAAGTGATGCTTTTAGTTTATAAATCTCTGAATGGTTTAGGACCCAAATACATTTCTGATGTTTGAAGAATATAAACCGAGCAGGGCTCTAAGATCCATGAACTCAGGTCAGCTAGTAGAGCCCAGAGTCCAAACTAAACATGGAGAAGCTGCGTTTAGCAGTTATGCTGTACACAACTGGAATAAACGACCAGAAGATCTTAGACGTTCACAAAATGTGTCCATTTTTAAATCCAGGCTAAAAACACTTCTCTTTTCACGTGCCTATGACTGAGCTCTCAAACTTAACCCCACTGTGAGCCTGTTTTTATAACAGCACTGTTTAGTATTATAGTTTTTCTAGCTTCCTTTGTTTGATATTCTATTTCTATTTCATTATTCTGTGTTATAGTTTTTCTAGCTTTCTATGTTTTATCTCAATTCTATTATCCTATGTTTTATTTTCATGCTGTTTTTTTATATTTCTCTTCTTAATTTGTGTTATTAAATGTATATCGTGCTATATTTGACCAATTGTAATGCAAGTTCTGGTGCTTTAAGAGGAATAACCTCTGTGTAAACTGTTTCTGATTCTATTGCATTATTTCTATTTTCACTGTAAAGCACATTGAATTCCTTCTATGTATGAATTGTGCTATATAAATAAACTTGCTTGCTAATCAAAAGTGCAATTTGGTGTTCCTCAAGGCTCGGTTCTGGGCCCATTATTGTTCTCACTATATATGCTGCCTCTTGGTGATGTAACCCGGAATCACAATTTCCATTTTCACTGCTATGCTGATGACACAGAGTTATATATTTCAATGAACCAGGGCGAATCCCCAAAATGAGTTACTTTGGAAGCATGCATTTCAGAAATTAGGAAGTGGATGACTTTTTGCTTTTAAACTCAAGAAAAACAGAAATGCTTGTTTAAGCCCAAGAAACAACCAGATTTTTGGGCAGATCTCACAGTGAACCTCGATGGCTACATGCTCGTATCCCAAAAAACTGTAAGAAATCTCGCCGTTACCCTTGACCTCTCCTTTGATGAACATAGAAAATATAAAATATATCTAAAGAGTTGCTTATTTTCATTTTCGAAACATCAAAAACTGATGAAGAAAAATCAACGCGTTTTTTAAATTCAAGATTAGATTATTGCAATGCTCTTCTCTCCGGATACCCTGATTAATCAATAAATATACTTCAATTAGTGCTGCACACGGCTGCTAGAATTCTAACTAGAACAAAACAATTTGAACACATAACTCCAGTGCTAGCCTGTTTACATTGGCTGCCTTTTAGGGTTAGGGCTGATTTTTAAGGTTTTATTGTTAACATATAAATCAATACACAGACTTGCTCCTACTTACCTAGCGGAAATGATCCAGCCATACATTCCTAGACGTAACCTTAGATTGCAAGATGCAGGCCTTTTAATTGTACCAAACATTTCTAAACAAGCAGCCTAAGGCAGGGCCTTCTCTCATAGAGCTTCACCACTGTGGAATGATTTGCCAATTAAGATTAGAAACTCAGTGCTAACCTTCAAGTTTCTACTAAAGACTCATCTCCTCAGCCTGGTCTATGATTAAGTGTAGTCAGGCCCAGGGGCATGAAGGTGACCAGAAAGGCTTGATACTGTCCACCCGTGCTGTTTTGCAAGGTGGGCTCTCATCACCATTGGGATGCCCTCCTCCAATGCTATTTGCGGGTGGAGTCACTGGCTTGTTGTTGTCACTCTGTTGCACAATTTTGCAATGGGGCTGTACTCTGCTGGCAATACTCGGCCCTCATTCAAGGTGGTTGCGGTTGTTGGGTGTCCCTTTGGTGGATGCTTGGCATGTGGATGGATTTACTTAATGCCTGTTGAGCCCTGTCCGGGGATCATGCTTCCAACCTGGACTGGGTTTAATTAGACTCTGGACTCAGCCCACATGCATTTATGAGTTATTACAATTTGGATTCTTAATGTTCACATTGCACAGCCAGAAGAGGAACAGTCACCCCTCGGAGCCTGGTTCCTCTCTAGATTTCTTCCTACATTTCAGCCTTAGGGAGTTTTTCATAGCCACTGAAATGTAACACTACTCCGTGTTTTAGGCTGGGTGTTTTGTAAAAACTGCTGCTGTAAAAAGGGCTTTATAAAATGATTGATTGATTACAAAATGTCTACACATCCCTGATAAAATGTCAGGTATTTGTAATATAACAAAATTTGACAAAAATAAATGTCAGAACTTTTTCCACCTTTAATATGACCTATATTAAGGGTGAACAATTCAATTGAAAAAAAAACTGAAATCTTTGAGGGGGGGAAAAAAATATTGAAAACTCACAATAACCTAGTTGCGATATTGTGCAACCAGGTCATTCTGACATAAATCATGTCAGAAGTGATAAAAGTTCTGACATGATTTATCTTTGTTTCTTTCTTCTACATCACAAAAAAATTGCATTCTAACAGGGGTGTGTAGACTATTTATATTCACTGTATCTCCTCTTTGGGCACATTGAAATGCCCATGCCAAAAATAAAACAGAATTCTATTTGTCATGGATTATAATTTCCCTTCATCCTCGCTTTTCCTCCTTTGCCTCAGTTAGACGTCCGTGAGAATGACATCTTGGTGGAACACTAATAGTTGTTTGCAAGGTGGGACTCTCTGAGCTGGAATGAGATTGCAGATGACTAACCAGAGAGGCTGTTAAGGTGACTGGATTTGCACAGAAGAAAGTACAGCAGAGAGGCAATTTAATAAAATTGGGTTGAATGGATCCGCAGAGAAGAATGCTGAGAGAGGGATGGAGGGATAGAGCTCCAGGATAATACTCAGACATAGCATCCCTCAGCTCACCACAAATTCAGTCAGACGCAAAAGGAACAGAAGGATCTTTTAATTTCCTAGCTTGCTTGATCCTTGTTAATAACCCCCCGTGTCATAGGAAGTGCTCCAGGAAACAGATTAGAAGGTGTCCCTAATTGATAAGGGGTCTATTCTTCAGGACTAGTTTTGTTATCTTTAGGTCAGTAAACTAAACTCCCACACCTTTAGTAACGGGATATAAACCAGAGTGGGGTTTGGGAAAGCTCTCTTCTGCTTTTCCTCACTTCTGCCTGCATCTTTGCTCTCGCAAACATCTTCAATCGTCGGAGAACTTTTATCTTGTACTGAACTAATAATACTCTCTTTATATATTAAATTAATTTGTTACAATACTTTACTGACTATTTGGAATTAATCTAAAACAGGAGAAATCCAGTTCCACCAAAACCAGAATAGCAGTGGGTAGCTGGTAAGATTATGGTCCTCCATATGGTCGAAAAACCCTGATAACACCCACATACCATGAATGGACATTGGGTGAGCAATAGTAAAGACTGTTGACTATGACCAAAAAAGGCAAAAGCTAAGGTGAAAAAAACATCTCCAACACATTGTTACAGTTGATGATTTTGTGTACGTGCATATGTGTGATGTGCATATGTGTGTGAGTGCATTTATGCACTTGTGGGTGTGAAAGGGGGGAAACCTTGTCAGCTAAGATGCCCCAGCTGACAGTTGAAATCATCTATGCACACAAACTAGCTAGGATGATGCACACCGAAATCTATGCATGTGCTGCATCTGCTGATGATGGATCTGACTGTTTTGATTCTATTGCATTATTTTTATTTTCACTGTAAAGCACATTGAATTGCTTCTATGTATGAATTGTGCTATATAAACAAACTTGCTTGCTTTTGAGACACAACTAATGTAGATCTCAACAGAAACGATGGAGTTTCTCAGTAGATTTCTGTCATTTGTCCGTAGCCAAAATGGCACCCTCTTAGCAATACAGCGCAAAAAGTAGTGCACTATTGAGTACAGGGTGACTTTTGTAACACACCACTGTGTTAAAAATATCTTTGATCACAGCCACAACAGACAGTCCCCTCTGGCCTAAACAAGCATTAGTAGCATAGCATTAGTTTCTGTTTGACAAGGTGTTGATTTAAAAAATTAAACTATTGTCTGTGTGTGTTTGTCTGTATGCATACGTTTAGCTTGGCAGTGTTGATACTTCGTTCAGGAAACAATGTACTGTGTATGTAACTGTGTAGATGACAAATGCCTGCATCTTAAGTCCAAAATGTCCACATGGTAATGGGCTGCACTGTGATCGATGGACAGAAGATTGTCTACTGGGAAGAGTTCACTAGCAGATTGCTAGTTCAATGCCAGACCTGGCAAGGTAAAACATCTGTTTTTAAAAAACAAAATGGCAGGTGGATGTACAATCCGGTTTTTAAAAAAGTTGGAACGCTGTCTAAAATGTAAAAAAAAACAGAACGCAATAATGTGCAAATTATGTAAACACTATATCTAATACAACATAGACAACATATCAAATGTTGAAACTGAGAAATGTTATTGTTTCTTAAAAATAACATCTGCCCACATGAAAACAAGTTTTAAAAAAGTTGGGATTGTTTACACTGGCCTGTCTGGGAGGTTGGCAATACAAAAAACTTGAATCAAAAAGTACCCTATGAAAGCATGTCTTGGGTTTGCCAGAAAGCCTCAACCTGACCCAACTGTGATGATGTACAGTATGAACAAGATAGTGCTTTTCATTCAAAATTCAAAGCAGTTTGTGTGATGCAAACCTAATACTGCCCAGTCCTCAAGACACAAAGTCCCTACAATCAGGCATGGTGGCAGCAGCATCTTCATCATGTGAGAATGCTTCTCATCAGCAGGCACTGGCTTATTATTAGTAAAAGCAAGTATATCTAATTAATCAAAATAAAATGTTTTTTCTAAAGCTCTTTTTACAACAGAAGTTGTCACAATGTGCTTTCACAAAACACCCGGCCTTAAACCCCAAAAAGCAAACAGTAATGTTGATCTTCAGTGGCTATGAAAAAAATAACTAAATACCATTTGCAGTGTATATGGGGAAAAAAAACTGAGGGGGCACAGAATCTATCTGGATTATTTTTACAATGGAAAGGTATGCCAATAAAACAATGAAAGGAAAGCCAAGGTTGCACGAAACTAGAAACAATGTAATGCTGGACAATGGCTTTCATATCCCATGCATACTTAGCTTCAGTTACAATTGTTTCCATTCTAAAATATTTTCCTTTCCCTTCCATCCGTGTGTGAGCAAAGATCTGGCTTGTCAGAATAGTTGTTTCAAAGCCAGTCTTCTCTCTGACACACTCTGATCTGAAGTTCTCCTGATTCTCCAAACTGTCAACAAAAGTTTGCTGCCGGGGAGAGAAGGTTATGTTCAAACATATTTGGACATGAAATGTGACAAATGCGCCAGCGCACGCATGCACGCACGCACGCACCTATCATTCTTTGTGGGGACATAACATTATTCCCATTTAAAATAATATCTTCTGTAATATCTTCTATAAATGTAACCAAACTCTAACCCAAAAAAACTACCTTAAACCTAAACCCAATACTTATGTTATATTTGCCTTGTTTTATGGGAATGTTTTGGTCTCTCTATGGCTTGTAAAGCATGAACACCAACACACTCACAAAGAAGGGAATGTTTAAAAAGGACTGGAACCGTAAGTGCTACCTGGCCTGAGCTGTCCCTACCCATTGTGTTCAACTGGTGATTTTGCAGAACTAGTTCCAGCTTGATGACTCCTGCTGGCAATACCCACAGCCCACCTGTTTCTGGCTGTACAGATCAGGATTCTCTCTAAAGACTCTGGAGCCCTCTACAGCCCAGCTGGTCATCCGAACATGCAAACATATGGATGTGGTCTTAGAAGGTCATGGATGCTTATAATATCCACCAAGAACATCCAGAAGAAGATTGGCCACTCATAAGAATCAGGCTCCCTCAATTTCTTCCTAGGTTCTGTCCATACTGAGGAGTTTTTCCTAGCCACAGTGAATCGCTTTGTTGTTGCTGAATGCTCCTTGGGGTTTTAGGGTGGGAATTTGTAGAAATACTTTGTGACAAATTAGGTTGATGTTGACAGTTGTGGGTGTTTTGGTCTTGCAAACATACAGTGGGGCAAAAAAGTATTTAGTCAGACACCAATTGTGCAAGTTCTCCCACTTATAAAGATGAGAGAGGCCTGTCATTTTTATCATAGGTACACTTCAAATAGGAGAGACAAAATGAGAAAAACAAATCCAGAGAATCACATTGTAGGAATTTATTGGTAAATTCTTCAGTAAAATAAGTATTTGGTCACCTAAAAACAAGCAAGATTTCTGGCTCTCACAGACTGACGGTGAGGTGACGGACTGCTCTGCCATCTCCCGCAATATCCATCTCTCCACTTGCCATGAAATCATCCCGGTCCCATTCAATTGTCTTGTCTCTAATTGTCTCTCACACCAGGTCCCAATTACATCATCAGTATGTGTTTAAATGCTTCTCCACTGCTCCCCTCATTTCTCAGTCATTGTTCCATGTCAGTGTGTTGTCCCTGTGGTGAGTTTCTGTTTATGGTTTACTTTGTACTTTTCATTCAGCAAGTGCTCGGTGTTTTTTGTTCTGTTGTTTTGTCTTTATATATAATAAAGAACACACCAACCGTTACCTCTGCCTACGACTGGTCTGCTTCACCCCATTACACACCTGTGACACCGAACTGTAACTTCTTTAAGAGGCTCCTCTGTCCTCCACTCGTTACCTGTATTAATGGCACCTGTTTGAACTTGTTATCAGTATAAAAGACAACTTTCCAAAACTTCAAACAGTCACACTCGAAACTCCACTATGGCCAAGACCAAAGAGCTGTCAAAGGACACCAGAAACAAAATTGTAGACCTGCACCAGGCTGGGAAGACTGAATCTGCAATAGGTAAGCAGCTTGGTGTGAAGAAATCAACTGTGGGAGCAAGAATAAGAAAATGGAAGACATACAAGACCACTGATAATCTCACTAAGATCTCACCCTGTGGGGTCAAAAAGATCACAAGAACGGTGAGCAAAAATCCCAGAACCACAAGGGGGGACCTAGTGAATGACCTGCAGAGAGCTGGGAGCAAAGTATTAAAGGATACCATCAGTAACAGACTACGCTGCCAGGGACTCAAATCCTGCAGTGCCAGACGTGTCCCCCTGCTTAAGCCAGTACATGTCCAGGCCCGTCTGAGGTTAGCTAGAGAGCATTTGGATGATCCAGAAGAGGATTGGGAGAATGTCATATGGTCAGATGAAACCAAAATAGAACTTTTTGGTAAAAACTCAACTCGTCATGTTTAGAGGAGAAAGAATGCTGAGTTGCATCCAAAGAACACCATGCCTACTGTGAAGCATGGGGGTGGAAACATCATGCTTTGGGGCTGTTTTTCTGCAAAGGGACCGGGTCGACTGATCCGTGTAAACGAAAGAATGAATGGGGCCATGTATCGTGAGATTGTGAGTGAAAACCTCCTTCCATCAGCAAGGGCATTGAAGATGAAACGTGGCTGGGTCTTTCAGCATGACAGTGATCCCAAACACACCGCCCGGGCAATGAAGGAGTGGCTTCGTAAGAAGCATTTCAAGGTCCTGGAGTGGCCTAGCCAGTCACCAGATCTCAACCCCATAGAAAATCTTTGGAGGGAGTTGAAAGTCCATGTTGCCCAGCGACAGCCCCAAAACATCATTGCTCTAGAGGAGATGTGCATGGAGGAATCGGCCAAAATACCAGCAACAGTGTGTGAAAACCTTGTGAAGACTTACAAAAAATGTTTGACATCTGTCATTGCCAACAAAGCGTATACAACAAAAAATTTTGATTAACTTTTGTTATTGACCAAATCCTTATTTTCCACCATAATTTACCAATGAATTCATAAAAAATCCTACAATGTGAATCTCTGGATTTTTTTTCTCATTTTGTCTCTCATAGTTGAAGTGTGCCTATGGTGAAAATTACATGCCACTCTCATCTTTTTAAGTGGGAGAACTTAAATTGGTGGCTGACTAAAAACTTTTTTGCCCCACTGTATGTAATGCAATAAAATGCTAATGAATTATTTAAAAATAAAAAATGCACCTGTGTTCGTTGTCCATAACACATGCCTGCCCGTACCATAACCCCACTGCCACCATGGGCCACTCGTTCCACGACATTGACATCAGCAAACCACTCACCCACATGACACCATACATGCTGCCCTCTGCCCTGTACAGTCAACACCTGGATTCATCCGTAAAGAGAACACCTCTCCAAAGTGCCAAAAGCCATCGAATGTGAGCATTTGCCCACTCAAGTTGGTTACGACGACAAACTGCAGTCAGGTCCAGACCCCGGTGTGGACAACGAGCATGCAGATGAGCTTCCCTGAGACGGTTCCTGACAGTTTGTGCAGATATTATTTGGTTATGCAAACCGATTGTTACAGCAGCGGTCCGGGTGGCTGGTCTAAGACAATTCTGGATGTGCAGATGCTGGTTGTGGAGGTCCTGGGCTGGTGTGGTTACACGTGGTCTGTGGTTGTGAGGCCGGTTGGATGTACTGCCAAATTCTTTGAAACACCTTTGGAGATGACTTACGGTAGAGAAATGAACATTCAATTCACGGGGAACAGCTCTAGTGGACATTCCTGCAGTCAGCATACAAATTCCACGCTCCCTCAAAAATTGCGACATCTGTGGCATTGTGCTGTGTAATGGAACTACACATTTTCGAGTGTCCTTTTATTGTGGCCAGCTTAAGGCACACCTGTGCATCTTGAATAGCATTCTACAGGATGTATGTATTGACCTTTTCTTTTTTCACATGTGAAATAGCTTGTATCAATAAATCATTATATTGTAATTATAATATAAAAACTGTGATATTACATTGTTGGTAATACACTTAATATGTATTTACATTGCAGTTACATACACAAAATTGTTGTCAACTTAACAGAAAGTGTTACTGAATATCGTTTTCCATGTCCTGTAAAAATATATATACTAATTATGTGGATGTTTCTCAATATATTTAAGGTATGAACTGAGTGTGCATTCTCAAATATATTCTTTCCCTACCCCAAATGCAAGTTGATGTGATGGAGTGGAATAGGGAAAAATGTGGGTGACAGCTGGGTGTGTATGCATATGCATGTACCTCGTGTGTGTGTGTGTGTGTGCGTGCGTGCGTGCATGCTTGCACCTCTGTCCATGCTGTGTCTGGTCGATAGCTCTCCTGGCTGGCACGGGTGAGCCTCCATCTGTGACACTTAGCACTTCCATTGACTTCCTCTCTGGTCTCCTTTTGCCATGACGGTTCAACATAGGGGAGTCCACACGCTTCCTCGGGGGATCTGAGGAGAGGAACAACAGAAGGGTGGACAGAATATTTTAGAAAGGTAGATGAGTATTAAAAGAGAAGGACAGACAGACAGAGAATGAGAACAAGGGATGGTGGGATACGACAGGATCACACAGAGGATTTTAAGACCAAAAGTTTATCAACTTTTTCCTTGGTTCTTTTACTTCCATGTATTTTAAAGTGATAGTTTGTCCAAAAATCATATTTCGGTGACAGGCCCCTTATTCCCAATTGGTCCTTAAGGCACAGAGTCATATTTTAAAAAACATTCTATTATTCAGCTCTGTCTCAGTCAGTAATTAGCATCAGACAAATTAATGAATGGATACCATACGTACCCCCATCGCAAATCTGCATTGCAAGCAAAAAACTACTATACATTACTCCAAACCAAGACGAATGGTGTTGTTTACCTGAATGAATTTCACAATGCTGTATTCCTTGAAATAAAGTTACAATGTTCATGATATAATTCTCCAAACATTTAAAATATGCGGATACTTCCGGTATCAATGGAAACAGTAAGATTATTATGCCTATATATTATATATGAAGGATGCATGAATATATTCTATTTGCATAATTAGGTTTATTAAATATTCATTAAATATGTAGGGTTTGTGTATTTGATATACAGGCTGGATACTTTGCTCTGTCAAGGAATTGTGGAAAGGTGGTTAAAAATGGCTTTAGCTGGTCTCCTCTCCTTCAGAACTCTTGCCAGCAAATCCTTGTTCTCCTTTTGGCCCCAGGCCCAAATACAGACATTCTTTGGCTTAGGTGTCCTATGGTCTTAGGATTTGGAGCATTAAGATGAGAACCAGATGTTAGAAGATCGTAAAGGGGCCCCACCAACTGTGTGTCTTTATTATGCCTTGGAACGTGCACGAGTGTACTTGGTCTGTGTATCACCTACAAGCTTGTAATAAACTATTAGAATTAAAGTACTGGTTTCCTAGAGCATTTATAATTAAGAAATTAGAATTAAGTGGACTCAACCCGTCGAACCTGAGAAGTGGAAAATAATTATCCACAACATTATACACAACTAAACGAATGTTCGTATTCGCTAGCTTGAAAGCAAGTTACCTATTTTGCCTTTGATTTGAACCTCAGACAGTCACCTGGGTGAACACATTAATCCCCAACTTGCCCAGAATATTCGAAGGCAATGTGAACTTTGTGTATCATAACACGGCAATCAGAAGTATTACTTGCAATCTGTCTTGTCTCCACGATTTGTAGTGGGGAACTTGATAGATTAGCATTTGCCTTTATTCCTCTTCAAACTGAACATAGATCCTCTGCATGAACATTGTTCTCTGAAAAATACTATGTTTTGTTTGGGAAATTTGATACGGTTGTGTTCAAAAGATTGCATACCTTTGGAGTATTGGTAATAAATGTACCATTTGTAAAGAAAACATGAGTAAGTAGGCAAAACACGTCTTCAATTTCTTATGGGATTCACATTTAACTGTAGGTCATAAGAGAATGGCAAAATCATAAAACAAAACATGGCAACAAAGAAAACAAGTCCCAGAGCATCCCATGCGCAGCTTTTGTGCAGAAGAATGCAATTTGTCTGCCAGTATTTTCTGATAACATTCATCTTGCCATACATATTCACAAGATTCCCTGTGCCTTTAGAGCTCCCCCCAAAACATCAGTGAGCCAACACCATGCTTCACAGTGGAGATGGAATTATGTTCACTGTTGGCCTTCTTGAATCCTCTCCAAACATAGCGCTTATGGTTGTGAACATCACTCCAAACTACAGTGTGCCAGAAGCTGTGAGGCGTGTCAAGGTGTTGTAGGGCATATTATTACTGGGCTTTTTTGGGTCATTGGAACAGTAAAGGCTTTTTTCTGGCAACTTGACCATCTTGCTTATAATTTTTTTTGCTCCTTGAAACAACCACACCATCTTTTTCCAGAGCAGCATGTATTTCTCCTGAGGTTACCTGAGGGTTTTTCTTTGTATCCCAAACAATTCTTCTTGCAGTTTTGGATGAAATCTTTCTTGGTATACCTGACCTTGGCTTGTTTTTCAGAGGTACCTGAATTTTCCACTTCTTAATAAGTGACTGTACAGTACTGACTGGCATTTGTGAGGCTTTGGATTTCTTTTTTATATCCTTTGCCATCTTTATAAAGCTCCATTAACTAGTTATGCAGGTCTTTTGACAGATCTTTTCTGCTCCTAATTGCTCAGTAGCTAGCCTGTTCAGTGCATCCACATGAGAGCTAACAAACTCATTGACTATTTATACACAGACAAATTGCAATTTTAAAAGTCACAGGTGTGGGAAATTCACCTTTAATTGCCATTTTCACCTGTGAGTGTCACCTTTTGTGTCTGTAACAAGGCCAATCATCCAATGGTATGTAAACATTTGCTCAGGGCCATTTCGGTGATTTCTGTTCATTATGATTTATACCACTTTGTGATAATAAATGGCTTCATATGATCACTATCATTACATAAAAGACAGTTCTATGCATGATGAGTCATATTTTCAAAATCAATGCCAAAATGTCACTAATTCTGTCAGGGTATGAGTAGTTTATATGCGTTATATTTATGACCGTAGTGGTGGCAGAGTTCATCCTAGATTCATCAACTACACTGGGATATGTTGGCACAGGAGTGGAAGTTGGACAACGGGCGGATCAGTGGATACATTTTCAACACTGAGATACCAGAAGTTGCATTTTATGAATTACTCGAAAGCCATGAGTTTATGTCTGGTGTGACTGATCACATGGTCTTTAATGCCAGATTATGGACCACCTTTCTAAAAGTGTTTTATTTGGGCCCAAAACAGGGCACACAATACGGTGAATGTACTGTTCAAAGTAATCGAGGGGATGAAACAATATGACTGTAGACTGCAGCTATTTCCGAAAAATGTCGGCAGGTTAGAGTTTAACTGTGGCTGCGCACTGTTCGAATGACAACCCTGAAGCCCCCCCAAAAGCTAACACAGATCTCAACACAGCCTTAAAACAAAGTGACCGCCTGTGACTATCAAGCAGTGGGCAGAATACAACCATACTTATAAATGTTGTGATCTCTGTTAATTAATTTAGCAGACAACCTCATCCAAAGCAACGAACATTTGTTCATCCAAACATTTCCATACTTTCTGATAATTCTTGCCAGAGGAATCAAACCCACAACCCTGGCATTCCATATATACACTACCAGCCTTCATTTTAGTGACAAATCACTTATAAATGTAACATGAAAACAAATTGTATAGTTGTCACTGAATTTGTGTTTAAATGTTACCAATCTCGTTGCGTGGGGGCAGGTTCTGGTCTTCATGGCTAGGGTACCTCTCCTTACGGTCCAGCAGTAAGAAGTAGATCATTTTCTCCTGGTTATCCCTGCAGAACCAAATCAAATGACCAAGCGTGATTAATCTGGTCCAAAAGAAGGGGGATCTGCTTGGGTAATCCTGATTTAACCATCCCAATAATCTGATAGCCAATAATCACAAGTGGAGCAAATATTTACTGATGCAAAAATAGCAGCAATAAGGTCCCTGAGGTAAAAAACTGTAAAAATTTAAGTACAATGCCATTATACATGTGCAAACAGGCAAAATGGCTAATTGAATGTGCAAGGTACATGCCCAACTGAAATGCAGGGACAGCAGCTGTGATGTTCCCAAGGTAGACACGTACCTGTAACAACTGAAAACATCCATTATCAGACTTTGCAATGCACTGTCAGAGTAGTACAAAGGGAGTAGTGCAACTAGGTCTCTGTGAGGGAGGGGGGTGGTTAGTTATGGGTCAAAGTTCAGCAGGGTATAAACTGTTCCTGAGCCTGCTGGTGCAGGCAGAAAGAGACCTGTACTGCCTGCCTGATGGTAAAAGGGCAAACAGTTTGTGGGATGGATGTGAAGGGTCCTGGATGATCCCACACGTCCTGCACAGACACCGATGGCTGGAAGCTGGGCCGCAGTGATGTGCTGGGCAGTTTTCACCATCTATTGCAGGACTTTCTGGTCAGATCAACCGATAAACCGCACTGTAGTTTGTCGGATCAACAATTAAACCACACTGTGGCACATTTTGTCAGAATACTCTCAAGTGTGCAGCGGTATAAATGTTCACAAGAATCTTGAGGACAGGCAGGCTTTCTTCAGCATCCTCAAAAAGTACAGGGGCTGCTGTACCTTTATGACCAGGGCTGAGGTGTTGAGGGTCCAGGAGAGGTCCTCGGAAATGTGAACACCCAGGAATTTGAAAATGGACACACACTCCACCTCAGAGCCATTGATGAGAACTGGGGTGTGACTGCAGCCTTTAGACATCCGGTAATCCACAAAAAGCTCCATGGTTTTCTTTGCATTGAGGGCCACATTTTTGTCAGCGCACCTCGCCTACAGGCGCTTGACCTCCTCCCTGTAAACTGACTTGTCATTGTCACTGATCAGGCCTACCACCATGGTGTCACCTGCAGACTTGAATGGAATTGGAACATTTTACAGGAACGCAGTCATGGGTAAGAGGGAGCACAGGAGGGGGCTCAGCATGCAGCCTTGTGGAACAACAGTTTTCAGGATCAGGGAGGTGGAGATCCAGTGTTGGGGGATGCAGAACTAGTCTTTAGAAGCACTTCATGATCGTGGGGGTGAGTGCATCAGGTTGGAAGTAAATTAAGGCTATAAGCAGCACGCCTGCTTTGACACTGGCACACTGGTTACGGTCTTGATGCATTGGGACAAACGCCTAGGGCAGTGACAGGTTGAAAATGTCAGTAAAGACCTCGGCCAACTGCTCAGCACATGCTCTGAGTACACGCCGGGGACGCCATCATGACCAGCAGACTTGCATGCATTCACTCTGTTCAGTGCAGACGACACTTGCGGTGGATAGTCTGGGGGGGTCTTCTGGGGAGTGTTCAGTAGGCTCTTTGTTGTCCCTGTCGAAGCAGGAGTAGAACCTGTTTAACTCATTGGTGAAGGAGACACCGATGGCTGTGGTGGGTAGGGTTTTATGGCCGGTAGTCTGTGATGGCTTGGATGCCCTGCCGCATGCGTCAGGGTTCAGAGTTGTTGAAGTGCTCCTCAATTCACAGTTAGTGGTTATTTTTAGCAACTTTGATGCCTTTTTCAGGGTGGCCCTGTATAGACTGTAGGCCTCAGCATCTGAAAGGCATACATGGCTTCTGGTTTGGGAAGGTCTTTATCAGTTAATGGGTCATTACATTGTTGATGCAGATATAATCCAGACCTGAGGAAGCATATGTTTCAATATCTGTATGGGAGTCAATGGCTTGAGTGGCAAACAAACACTAGTCTGTGTGTTCTAGAAGTGAGTCTGTGCTTTCTGGCCAAACACTGTCCTCATTGATGATATCAAATGTTTAATGAGGGGTATATACTTGGGAAGTAAAAGCAGTGAAAGATGGTCTGATTGTACAAGCTGGGTGAGGGAAATGGCCTTGTAAGCCTATGGAATGTTTGTGTACACATGGTCTAATGTATTGTGTCCTCTGGTAGGGCAGAAGACATTTTGGTGGAATTTGGGAAAAACTGTTTTCTGATTTGAATGATTGAAATCCCCTGCAATCACAAACACCATCTGGGCATTCTGTCTGCTGTTTGCTAATGGCAGCCTGAATTGCTAGTGTAGCATTAGCATCCTGGGGTATGAAGACCACCATAACAACAAGAGATGTAAACTACAGAGGCAAGTAAAAAGGTTTGCATCTGATCATTAGTTACTCCAGATTGTTTGAGCAGTTACTCCCATTTAAGTTAGTGTTTGTACATTATGTTTAGTTTACATAAATGCACTGCCCACCTCCTCTGGACTTACCAGAGTCGTCCTCTATCCAATCATGAACTCAGTCCAAACTGAACATGGAGAAACTGCGTTTAGCAGTTATGCTGAACACAACTGGAATAAACTACCAAAAGACCTTAGACGGTCACCAAACGTGTGCATTTTTAAATCCAGGCTAAAAACACTTCTCATTTCACATGCCCATGATTGAGCTCTTAAACTTAACCACACTGAGCCTTATAGCTTCCTATGTTTTTATAACAGCACTGTTTAGTCTTACAGCTTTTATGGCTTCCTAGGTTTTATATTCTATTTACATTTTCCTATTCTATGTTTTATTATTATGCTGTATTTTATATTTCTAGTCTTGATTTATTTTATTATTAGATGTATATTTTGCTATCTTTTACCAATTGTAATGCAAGTTCTGATGCTATCAGAGGAATAACCTGTCACGCCCCCACCTCCGCGAGCGCGCAGAGGCAGGCGCTCGCTTCCGTGAGTTGCCACCGCGCACCTATTCCCAATCACCCCTTCACCAAACCCTATTTATTCAGCTCCCTGTCAACTCTTCCCTGCCGGATCAATGGTTTATGTTCGCATGCCACATCTCACTCGCCACAAACACTCGTCTCGATATTCCGTGTACCGACCCATCGCCCGTTCCCGACTATTCTGTCTGCGCCCTACCCGTACGTCTGATCTCTGCCCGAGTCCTGATCCTCTGCCTGTCTCTGACTACTCTGCCTGCTCCCTGACTGTGCTTCTGCCCACTCCCGCCCGTCCTTGACTATCCTGACTACTGCTCGCCTGTGCCTTTGTCACGTTAACCGTCTGACTGCTGGTCCCCAACCTCTCCGCCTGCCTCTCTTGCTCTCTCACCACCCCAGTCCACGCCTGGACCCTTACCTGCTGTTGTGACATAACCTCTGTGTAAATGTAACATTCTGCTGATCTGACTGTTTTGATTCTATTGCATTATTTCTATTTTCCCTGTAAAGCACATTGAATTGCTTTATGTATGAATTGTGCTATATAGATATACTTGCTCGCTTGCAATCTGCTCTGAAGATGTTTTTGTGAGATGATTCTCAGTCGTATTTCATCCACTTTGTTTGCCACTGACTGTACGTTAGTTGCTACCCTTACCCGGTGGCCTCCACAATTCCCAAACCTTTGTTTATGATGTCAACGCCGCCACAAGGGACTTCCTGACGTCGCTGTGAATAACGTCTCCTGGGGTGTCTTCGTGATCTCTGGTGAAAGTTGGCAAAAACTCTTTCTGTGCATTGAGCTCCAATGCCTAGTTCTTCTTGGCTGTATAGAGTATAGTATGCTACGCGATACTGAGTGAACAAGATAAGAACGATTTAATAAATTCCTGCTATTTTGCAAAAACTGGGTAGACACTGAGCCTCACATTCCATACGCGCCACCATCTTGAAACTTTTTCAAGCTCATTACATAGCCTAGAAAAATGTAAATGCTCATTAAGTTTAATTACCTCTTAATTTCACAATTTCTGTTTCCCATAGGAACAGCCAGTAAGCCAAAAATCACCATACTTCACAATAGCATTTATACAAATAAATTGCAACTATTTTTTTCCCATCAAAATGAAGAAAGTTCTTCTATCACATATTGTTTTTTAATAAAACCTATTTAATAACCACGCTATAAACTAAGTTTGACAGCAATCCATACTTAGGAATGTTTTTAAAACCTCATAGAGCTTTCCAAATTCACCCATCACACCAACTCTAGCAACAGAGTAATATGAATGAATAAAACATGAATAAATTTTACACGACTTAAAGGCTAACATATAAACAATTTTTGATGGAAGGCTCAATTCAATAACTGCCACGAGCCTTCCATCAAAGGAGTCTGTCAGTTTCTTGATCTGTTCATGATCAACCTTTGCAGAAGCAGCAATCACAGCCTCCCAAACACTGTTCAAATACATTTATTGTCTTCCCTGACTGTAAATCTATTGATTGAGAAGGGCCCACAAATTCTTAATAGAAATGTATTCAGGAGGGAGGGGGCTAGGACATTATTCAAATATCTTTTGAATAATGTCCAGTGGTCACGCCTCAATAGTTTATTTATTTCAAAAGTGTTGCATCTGTCTGAAGTATATAAAAAAGTATTTTTAGTGTCAGTTATATCTCTTTTTGGCCCATTTTACCTGAGGTCATAAAGCTGACTAATAATTATGCACACCTTGATATTAGGTGTAATTCACAGTTGCCAGATCTTCCCCATTACACCAATACATTTTACCTGAAAATGATTCAACCCAATGAGCATTGAAGTTTATATGGTTTGGATTTGGAAAATGTGCATAGGAATAATGATACAATCAGAATACTCACTTGCTTAATAATTGTGCATGCAGTGTATAATGATTGTGCCACCACACCACTTTAGCTCATAAGATATACTGGTATTGACAATAACCCTGATTAAAAAAAACATATTGATATCATGTTTAAAATACACGTATGATAATATCCTATTCACTAGGAATTAATAGAGATGCAGAGAACTTTAGTTGACATATTTTTTCAAAAACTCCTCTCGGTTTTTCGATAGCATTTTCATGTCACCTATAGACAGACGATGCATGTTTTAAAACTACGATGCATGTGCATTTGAATTAACCTATTTACCCATCATTACTGCCAGGAGAGACCCGTGAGGAAATGACATCGTTATCATGAATTTTGGCCAAAATAACTGTGTAGTGAAAATTTGATATTGTGACAGCCCTACTTCCTGCATACAAAAAAAGCCACTGGCAGAAATACTGGGGACACGACCCTGCGTTTTTAAGTTTCAAAACATTGTGACCCCCTGCCCTTCGCCGCGCAATGGTTGGATCCATTGCCCCCAGCCCTCAGCAGTGGCACATCATGGTAGCGGTACAGTGACTGTGTGGGAATCTGACAGTCTGTTGTTGGTGAATGACTTTCAGTAAGTAGTTCAAATAAAGGATATGTTGGATTCTTTTTTTTACTTCTACCACTCAGCACAACAAAACTTAACACATTACTAACAGTCACCATTCTTCATTTTCTCTGTACTGAATTACAGGCCACACCTTATGTTAGCTAGCAGTTAGCTGTTGTTACCGTACTGCAACCTTCCCGTTCAACCTTACCAATCTCGACACACAATGTAATTTTGGGTTTGCGATACTGTCAAGGCTGGTTCTATAGGACACAACCGTTGAAAGTCTTTTAAGCACCTCTGCTGAGACTGCCATGTTATAAAGGCAAATTGATGTATGACTTCCCATACGGAAAGTGGCAGGTTCAAAGCCTTTTGGAACGCTTTTGGCCTCTGGTTCATGTAGGCATTCTCTCCTTTGACCACTTTTCTCTCATCTTTCCATTTTCCCATTCATGGTCACACCCCCATCTCTAGTCTCTGGTAAATGCGCATCCTTGTTTACTTCTCCTCGCTCTTCTCGACCTCTGTCACACTTTTGACTCTTTCCAGGTTTGTGTCCATCACGCCATATTTCTCTCCCCAGAACTCCCTCCTTCCCTTTCAACTCCACAAGCACACCTCTAGTTATTGCATTACTCCTAACCACTGTTTCTCCTCTCCCTACATGGTCTAATTTTCTGTTCTTCCACCTCTCCCTCACCATTTTCACCTATTACCTTTCCAACTAGCCTTTCCACCCCAATCTGTCCCATCCCTCCATGGTTACTTACTCTTCTGAGAGCAAGTCCTTCATCAGTTTGTTCTTGTCTCGAAAGCAGCCCAGGGAGTGCATGCTATCCAGTACATCCGAATCGATGTCATCCACAGAAGGCAAGCTCCGTATAGCTACCTTCCTGGGAACAGGATGCTCTGGCTCGGGTTCATTCTTACCCCCTCTGCAGAAACAACAGGAGATGTGAGGGTTAACTCGGTTATGAGAATCAGTTGAGAAGAATATTCAGCAACAACTGGTGTGTACAACCAAACAACCGTCCACCAGAGCGCCAAACACCTGTCCACATCGAACCAGCTGGCGTGGACAGTTGTTTCGTTGTACAAATCGGATATGGCTGATAGACAAGTCATGTCAAACCCACTGTAGTTGAGCTAAGTATAAAACTCATGGTGACTCAGGGGAGTTGACTAATTTTATTTTCACTGAAAAGACTACACAACTAAAGTTCTTTACCTTTCTATATTATCTTTCACTCAATCAAATGATTTCTCTGAAGTGTAGTGTTGTACGTTTTCTGTTTTAACCACTTTCATACCATCTTCATTTATGAATGGCTTTCTCTCTCGGGTGTGTGAGTTCGTGATCTGTTTGGGTTTGGACAGCCTGTTTGTTTTCTTGAGATTTTTTCATTTTGTTATTTTCAGTGGTAGATTTAGGTACAGTTCAGACTCACACTGATTTTGGTCGGGATGGCGAGTCACTTAGGGCCGCTGTCTTTTTGTCTTTGGCACAATATTTCAAGTGTGTTAATATCGCTACTGGAGGATCTGGTCATCACAGGACAAAATGTTAGGTTATGAAAATGTTTTTCATGCATCGTGGATGAAGGCATTGGAGGTTTGTCTTAACCAAGAGCGCCTAGTCATTCGGATGAGCATGATGTGCATTTCAAAGGAAAGTTTGTTCGAGTCACACTGCTTATTTCTCTGTCTAAGCTGGTTACGATTTCGAGTTATTGTATTATTATTTATAATTTATTGTGTTTTGGAAATACTTTGTACTTGTTCTTTAAAGTCAATCATGACATGAGGCTGTATATGGCTAATGCTAATTTCAGCAGTCATTAGTGTTTTGAGTGCAGGGATGTTGGCCAAATGCAGCATGCTTGCCAGACAAAAGGTGGATGGTGGGACAATGGCAGTTCTTTTGATGTCTGGGCATCACTTGTACATATCCTGGGGGTTGTCAGAAGTTTCTGCTTCATTCATTTCAAAATATAGGGAAAGGAAAACCAATAGTTGTAGAGCAGCCAGAATAACCTCTTGCTGATGGGGTTGTTAGTGCTGAGGTCACAGAGCTGCAAACGATAGAGCTACCAGATGGGAAAATAGTACCTGATGGCCAGTAGACACGGTTGTATGAGATAACGGGGTCAGGGGGCGGTGGCCTCTGTTGAAGAGGATCAGGTGGAGGACCTGGACATTCCTGACACTCTTGACATATTAGCAGGTTTACGTATTAGAAGACAAATCATATTACACTGCGGATGAAGTTAACAGGTTTCTGACTTTTGGGAAATAATTTAAATTCTGCATTTATTTGATGAACACAAGTTTGTGAATTCTTCTGTAGGGTTAGATGAGCTGTGAAAAATGTTCTGCTTGAGAAAATATGCAGTGGGTGTTGCGATAGCAAAAGATATTGGGAAACATAAGAAACATAAAATGATTACCATGACTAATAGGGTCTATTTCTCTTTGTGCTTTTCTGTGTTTCATTTGGTTGCGTTTGGATGACGCACAGTTTTACAACATCCAAATGAAATATCTATTGCATTCGGACAACACACAAGTTTGCACAATGCAAATGCAATGTGTATATATGTATTTATATATTTAATAATATAGTTATACACATAATTATGTAATTATTGTTTTTTTCACAAATCAAATGCAATATAGGGGTGAGACTTTCATTAAGATGGAAGTGTTCCCATTCCATGACGTCCATACACACTGAAAACACTGTTACTGGAAACTTGACACTTTAATTGTTGAACAATCTGCATTAAGAGGAATCTGGCTAGTATTGGCGAGAGTGCCTGTTTAACAGATACAGATTTTCAGGACGTTTTAGGCACAATTTGCAGGCACCATAAACTTGGATGGAATTACATGTGACTCCTGCGCCATCTGCTTCCAGTGCTCCCCTGCAGGAGGCAGGCTTCAGCACTGCACGTCACCGGCTTTCTGACACCACCGCCCATCTCCATCAACTCATCACACCTGTTGTCTCGTTTAGCACACCTGATCATCATCCAGTCATTTCCCCTAGTATATATGTTCCCTCTGCTCCCTTTGTCTTTGTGTTTTATTGTCTCGCCTTTATGAGCATTGTTCAGCTCTAATAAATGAGTAAAACTATGACTACGACTCCGCTATACGCTCCTCCTTGTTCCTCTATCCGAGCTGACAATACAATAAATAATGGTCAGTTTGAGCCAACTCTATTTTATGCCATAATACATTTGATTGATAATAAATTATAAGTAGAAATTGCACGGCAGTTTTTCTCAAACACAAAGTACATCGTGCTCTATTTCTAAACAAATTAAGCTAGTATTGGGAATTGAAAGAAAACATTTCGCAGTATTAAGCACATTCAAATTTGTAATTTCTAGGAGGTTACACAATTAGAGAAAGGGTGCATACAAATCTAATATAGTAGGCTTAACCACACCTGTTGCTCATTCATCAGGCAGCTAGCCCCAGATAAAAGTGACTGAAAACATGTCCGTGAAGAAAGTGACTGAAAACATGTCACATGCTAACAATATATACTGTATTATCTGGTTAAATAGATTTCAAAGTGGCCCAATATTGTATGAATAATGGACAAGGCAACACTGAAACTTTCTGCTTGTGCTACTTGATTGAAAGATCTCATCTGTTTGCTCTCTAGAGTCCAATCACAGAGATGTCTCAAAAGCAATATGTATTCATGTATATTATTTAAGTATTTAAATTAGTAATTATTTAATTATTTATTAATCTATATATGTATTTATTTATTCATTCAAAATTATGGCACATTTAGCCCTCCGTATTGGATGACAATGTTTTGGCAAAATGGGTTGTTGTTTTGCAGACAATGTAGGGGTACAGAGGAGATCTTTGAGACAATAGTGGGAGGTTGGGAAGGGCTAAAGATTAGTTTTTGTCAACAATTTAAAGGTAATATTTAAGTTGAAGGGCTGTTAGAGTCCTTAAACAAAACAAAACATCAGTTGAGTTGAGGTTGCACAATCAGAATGAACCTGGGCTAGTTGAAACATTACAAAATAAGAATTATGAACTGTCTTTTTGCGGGACCATGTAAGCAGATTCGGCATTGAAGTGCGAATTACTCTCACTGAGTGAGTGACTGAGTGAGTGATAGACTGCCCCTTGTTAAATAGCGTACTGGTTAGAGAAGCGGACCTGTAAATTATAGGTCCAGTGTTCGCATCTCCTCACAGGCAACACAAAGTACGCATTATTAATTATTCTGTATAGACGAAAACTTTGCTGGCTAAAACCTTCAACTTCTGCATTATAGTAAGACTGAAATAAAACAGTTTACGGTAATATTGCGACTGTTCCTGGTGGATTTTCGAAGTACGCATCCATGCCTGTGTTTTGGGTCAGGCTTGGCAAACACATTTGCTGACTACAACATACAGTATTTATATAATTGTAAACCTTAACTAAATCTGTATATGGTTATATTGTGACTGTTTTTGGCATGGGAAAGTTGTTCAAGTCTTATGAATATTCCTAGGAAGGAAGTAGATACTAATAAGCCTATTACTGTCACGGTCGTAGGTGAGGACCCAAGTGCGGACTGAGGGCGAGAGGGACAGGGACTGGCAAGCAGCACGGGGACGGTAGGTAACGCGTCTCACGTACCGGCGACGAAGGTACAGACGAGCGGTAGGCAGAGTAGTCGGGGACAGGCAAGAGGTCGGTGAACGTGCTGACGGCAGAGGTACAGACAGGGGCTGGGCAGAGTAGTCAGGGGCAGGCGAAAGGTCGGAGCAACGGCGAGGATCAGAGGTACAGGTAGGGCTCGGGCGGAATGGTCGGAAACGGGCAAAAGGTCGGAACACGGAAAGGCAAAACGAGGAACTGGAAAACGCGAGATATGGCATGAGAACA
>JACXGJ010008583.1:0-26805 GCA_016801105.1 Esox niger | reverse complement strand
GGCACCATGAAAGCCTGTGGGGCAGACAGAACCGAGGCCACGGCGGCACCATGAAAGCCTGTGGGGCAGACAGAACCGAGGCCACGGCGGCACCATGAAAGCCTGTGGGGCAGACAGAACCGAGGCCACGGCGGCACCATGAAAGCCTGTGGGGCAGACAGAACCGAGGCCACGGCGGCACCATGAAAGCCTGTGGGGCAGACAGAACCGAGGCCACGTGGGAACCATGATGTGAAGGGAGCTCTTGGTAGAATGGTGTGTTTTGAAGGCTGGCTGGTTAGCATCCAGTTCTGGGAAGGATGACTGGAGAGTTAGTCAGAGAGAGCGCTGAACACACTCTCAGTGTCCATTCCCTCTGTCTCTCCCCGTTATACTATATATTTCTAAGAACAGAGAGATTTATGAGCAACCAGGACAAAGAACATTTCCTCCAAGGCCACAATGCACTCAATCCTACTGTCATTCGGTTCTTAATAATATGGCTCCTTCTCTATTGAAGTATGTCTGATAAACTGGGTCCTGTTTGCTCTTTTTAAACACTGGCCCCATTTTCCCTGCCAGCTCTCCTGTTCCTTCCTCACTTAGCCGTCAGAGGACAATAAACGTAAATGTAAAAGGCGGGGAGTCTCATTTCATACTAGTCTATTCATTTCCACATTTCCTCATCTCAGCTCATTTGCTGTACTCATTTGCATTTCATGTTTTCAAAACAAAATGTGGAGAGGATGGAGGAGAGGACACGAGGAAAACATAAAAACAATTCACTCTCTTTTTCATCTGCCCTTTCAGTTACTCATGTCTGTTTATTGAACAGTGAACAGAAAGATTGGTGTTTCAAGTAATCAAAAGAACAGAGACAGACAGAGAAAATATCATTCCCTTTCAGCAGTAGAAATGTTCATAAATATGTGATATTGTTCTTTCTGGTATTTGATAAAAAATATAATATGATTCTATTTTGCTGGGTTTTTCAACAGGGAAAATATGTACAATATTCCAAGAAATTTCCAACATTGGATGGGATTTGAATTCATTCCCAGCTACTTGGTGAGGATTGTATGTTAAATGTGGAGAGGTAGGAATTTATGATTTTGGGCATTGTTTGATGACGCCACTTGAAGTTTCTTATGCGGGGATGGCGTTTGGGCCTGCCTGGTGACATCCACAGGCGCTAAATTAGTTAATGAAAGGGGTTCTAAATCTCTCTGGCAATCACAGATACATTCCTGTAATACCACTACCTAAATGATAACCTTTGAATGAAAAGGATCAATAGTCACCAGGATGTGTGTATTCACAATTTGTTTCTGCAACTCGAAAAGTCACAGTACAGTTCTCTACGGGACATGCCGCCTTGATGGATTCTCATTCAACAGACACTCGAAAATTCAGGCCTTGAACTTGTAGGTCAGATGAGTTGAGGCTGTCAGATGTGACCTTCAGTGTCCATCTCCATGCCTTTGTTCTGGGGCTTTTTCACTTGCGTGGTATATTAACACTGTATCCCAAAGGGTTTCCAAAGACTTTGGATAGAAATCAACTTGAAAGCAATGATGCTCAACAACCTGAAGCCTAATCTCATGTCCTCTGCTGGGCTATACTGTTGTGATTGGGCAAATCCGCCTCAGGGGACTACTCCCATTCATGAGGATTGTCAGGCTGACATTTCAGTTTGAAATAATATTCAGATACACTTCTCTGTCCACCACGATGAATTTTCTGCCTGTGGCTGAAGGTTGCCCAGATAATTGTTCAATATTAGAACCTGAAACAAAAGGGACCCTAATGACCCCAGCAAAAAGAACATGTGCATATTGTCTATCACATTAATGCATGCACGTAGTCAATTAATAATGTAATCTAATATGGTGTAAGCATTCACACAAGACTCAACATAATGCAAGAACATTCTTATTGATGACATGGTAGTGCTATAACCTTTTTATGACTTGGTCTCTATAACTCAGACTGATACCATTTGGTACACATGCTCAGGGATTTGAGTCCCATTAGCCCATGCAATGTCTCAGACACCGCTGGAAAGATATCATTTAAGAGTCGAGTGAAAGGCTGGGAGAGGCACTTCGTAACACCTGGGTCTTCCTTTACAATACACAGCCTGGTACACTGGAAGACTTGTGCTCTCTTCATCAGGATAGCTGGCCTGTTGTAATCCAAAAGGAAACTGTGAAAAAAGAAAGAAATCACCCAGAGATATAGTCTTGTTTTGATAGGCCCGCACTCATCATTTGAGAGCCCGGGGAAAAGGTTCTCGGTAATTTCGGGCTGTAGACTGGTATTAAATGAAATGATCCTCTCTGACTGACAATACTCACTGTTAATGTGTTGTTTTCAGAACTTCTCCTCTACTTGTTAGTGCGGCAACAGCAGTAGTTACGCAACATGTTTTCCTCTCTGTCCTTTTTATTGCCTTCCTTTGCCAAAATGGCCTGCTGTCGCTGATGGACAGTGGATTATTTTGGGCTTGCCAATAGTGATTGGATGATGAATGTCCGGGGGTAATGATTCAGAGGCAGAGACTTTAAGAGGAGTCCTCTCACCTGTTGCCTGATCTTCCAGCCAAGACACATTCGCTTCAAACCCTCCAGTGATCTCATGACTATGGAAGGGACTGCTTTCTTTTGGATGTCTTAGACTCAAAAAGAGAAACTGGGTTCTATTCTGAAATGTCTGCCCTCTTCGCTGCAGCTTTTTCATCCATTTCAATTGCTTTTTACAAACCTTCAAAGCATTGAGACCGTAACAGGATTCATTAGCATACACGTAGGTTTTCCCAAGGCGCTGATTTAGAGCTGCAGATGGGATCGATGGGATGTGGACTATTGGCAGGTCTATAACATGTGGGACTCAGGGGCTTCCAGAGGAAGGGTTAAGAGCATCGGCCTCTTGAACTGCGTTAAGATTGAACCAACCAATAGATTTAAACCACAATTCTGTCTTCCGTTCTGTTGTCAATCCACCAAAATCTTGTCAAGCCTCTTTTGATGTATTTGCTCACTGTAACATTGCATAATGTTTTTTAGTGATCCGTTTGTTCCTGTTTATTGTGGCCAGTACTGTTGTTTATCCTGTTAGCACTGCTTGAAATACTTCATAAACCGCAGTGGAGATCTGGCCTCTCACAGTGAACAATGAGATATCACACTATGAAGGGATTTATAAGTTCAACACTTGCTGATGGGACCGGAAAATTATATCACTGGGTCTGAAAAAATGGGTTTATTTCCAGTTCTTGTCTTATGTCCTTTCTAATTGGGTGGATAATTTGTTTTAAAGAACATTGCTTACTTTCTTTCCTCTGTTCCTCAAGTGAAGATGAATAGACCATTTTCCACCCTCTGCTGTTTATATTGTAGGTGTTACCCATTGTTTGCGTAATCAGAAGTTATGTTGTTAAAAGTAATCGTGGATGATACAAAGCTGTATTACTCTGTATCCCTGGATGATTTCAGCCCAACTGACCTTGAGGGAGTCTGTCTTACATTGAAGGCATAACTAACATGTTATGGTTACAGGTTGTGGTTATTGGTGCCAGGGCCTTAAAGGAGAAAATGATTACACACGATTAGCATTCTCTGGATTTTCCCCGGCCTAAAAATCTTTAAGTCTTCTGTTTCATCTTCATTTTGATTTCAGACGTTGACCTTCATCTTGATGCCTATATTCATAATGAGACAATTTCAACATTTAAAAATGTTCTCTCCAAATATTGCCATTTTCTTCCCAATGGCACAATTGATGCCTTGCTTTACTGCAGCAATTCCCAGTGGAAATGGGACATTTCATGTCAAGACATTAGCCTTCTGAAGCAGATTCAATTCTGTTCTGGCTATCACACAGAACCAGGAAGTTTATAAAAGAATACTCACATGCTGAAAGGTTGAGCTTACAGCCTCCCAAACCTGTCAGAAAATTATATAATTATTATATTAATGATTACAATCATAAAAGGTTTTGTACTGTGTTTTCACACATGTTGCTTATGGAGCTGACACCTCTTTGTGTCTTCATGTGGCTTGTTAACAGTTTAGATGTTAAGTGCTTGGTGAATGCAGTCATTCACGAAGCAGCCGCCTACTTCGGCTGTTCCTTGTGTAGGGTCCTTTGAGTCAAAGAGGGCTGAAGGACCCACAAGCCTAGTCTTCTTCTGTGCATCTTCTGCTCCATTGCACATTCCACTGCATTGGGTAGCCTAACACTAATTTGTAAAAGCGCATGTGAGTGTGTGCCCGAACGATTAAGCACGTGTTTTGAATAAACCGTGGAGCTGGTGTGTGTCCAGTTATGAGAGTCTTTTACGATGGTGTCCAGCCTCACACGACCAGAAGACGGGCCACAGGGCCTCTGAAGCACCAGTTCCTGAAGGAGCCTGTTGTGTTCCGATGAGTGGTGCCTCTCAGTATCTTCATGTTACAGGGGCACATCGTGAACTTTGATCTGGATGATTACATCTACAACCCTGTACGGTCCTTAGTAAGCCGAACACACAGCGTGGCATTGTGTGTGTTAGCCAAGCACCTCGCCTGGCTGAGACACAGTGCTTTCGGATTACAGAGAGCTATACCGGAGCTCTGCTAAGTGTGTGTTTGTGTGTGTGTGTGTGTGTGTGTGTGTGTGTGTGTATGTGTGTTTCACTCAGCATGACTTGGTTCGCTTAGTCAGCTGTCTTTCTGCAGCCTCTCATTGCTAGAGTTCAAAGGCAGGACACAGCCAATGACAGACTATACACTTCGTGCTTATGGCAGTCTTTTTGTGTGCCATGCCTCATGTCTTTACCTTTATCAATAGATTGCATTGGTTTTTGGACCATACAAACACATTTAATATGTGGTTTGTTTACATTTGTGCTATTAGCTTAATACATGCTCATCTGGGCTTGAACTTGAAGATGCTATATTAAAGCATGTCACATTTGAGAATGACTGATGGGAAGCCAACCAGGCATAGAGAACATTTCTGCTCCACCAACTGTCTTTTCCCTGAAATGGTATTTCATAAGAGTTGACTGTAACAGCTAAATGGATTTTGAATGAGTTAATTACTTGTAAATAAAGGGTTTTAATATGTTAAGATTTTTCTGTTAATAATGAGCTAACAAGACTGCTCTGCAGGATAGAGAGATTAAAATCTATTGATCGGGAAACTGTCAAACACACCAAAAAATAAAACAGGAAATTGCTCTTCACACTTTCTGTCAGCTTTCGTATTTTCACCCACAGGGGCGGAAACAGAATTAGTATGTCTGTGTACAAGGAAGTATGAAGTTCACCAAAAAATTGCTTCTTTTGGGGAAAAAACCCGGGAGACTGACCACGGAGTAAAGTCTGGAGGACTATACATCACGGTTGAACTGAGATTCGGAAGCTGGGCCCCTTAACACCGAATTGGCGTCTAATCTAGTCATCTTTTGTGAAATGACGCATCAGAAGGGAGTCTATGAACTGATCAGGTTTCTGTTACATGTTAGCATGATTGTAGATATCAGGGACTTGAACCAGATTAAATGTTTCCTTACAACTGGGGCACAAATCCATCATACAACTAGGGCATCTGAGGTTGAAGATCAAATCCCAAAGCCCACAATGTGCTAAATCTGTTGTTCTGTCTTTGAAAGACTGTAAAGCCTTATTGCTCAAGTTGGTTTAGATAATCAGGTCTGCTAAATTACTTGAATGTAAAATCTATTTCAACCTTACTCTGCCTAAGATACACCATATACAGGTTAATATGAATAAGTTATTGATATTAGATGAGGAGAGCAAGGGAAATGTTTGCACGTCCATGTTTTTTCCGTCCTTGTTCGACAGAAAAGCTTCTTTTAACATAATTTGTGTGGGTAAGTAAAAAGGCTCTGTATTAGATTTAGTTTTTACCTGCTTATACAAAAAAAAAGATAGGACAAGGTTCATGGTCTCACCTTTGAACAGCCATGGATGGGTTTTCTATACCAAGTATAAACAAGAACATTTTGGATTTAAATGAAAACCTTTTTTAGCGTTTTTCTATTTCAAACACTTTTTGTCAGGGGTCGATATACTCTGAATGCATAGGTATCCATTGTATTGTCGGTTGCCTTTCTTATATTTCCATAGCCATTGAAGATGTGCCGGGCTCAGAAAAGCACAGGGAAAATACAATATTGGCACTTTTGATTCACTGTAAAAAAATGCCCTACACCTGAGTTAATTAGTGACAACTTAACAATTAGTGGAACTCAAATCATCAAAGTAGTACAACTCATATCAATAGTATATCTTATAACTTTTTGTGATCATCTAAGATTATAATACTACATTTTCAGGTTCTGATGTTCATTTCTTATATTTATTAAAGCTGATATTCTTTTGTTGTAATCATACACTTGGTTTATCTCTGTGTAATTATTAATTCGTAGTTTGTAGTTTATTTAATTAATTTGTAGTTTAGAGCTGTCATGTCCTGGCTATGCCTAGCCATCTTCGCACTGGCTGGGGCCATAGTCAGGACGTGGCCAGAAGAGGTGCCTCTAGGCACCTCTATGTTGCTTGGGTCTCCCCAATTGGAGGCAGGTGTTGGTTATTGCCTCCAATTGGGGAACCTATTTATGTTGAATGTTTGCCCACACTGAGGTGGTTCATTGTGGCTTGTCAACCGAAGGCTATGCAACCGTGTCAGTCGGGCTGCTTTACGTTTGTTTGTTTGTTTGTTTGTTTGTTTGTTTGTTTGTTTGTTTGTTTGTTTGTTTGTTTGTTTGTTTGTTTGTTTGTTTGTTTGTTTCTTACTTGCTTTCACCATTAAACCATGGATTATACAGACCGTTTTGCCTCTGCCTATCTGTCCTCGAACCAGATTTATGACAAGAGCATTGTGGGCAATTATTTTAATGCATTTTATAAGGAAAATAGTATATCATATGGGTATCAAAACCATTAGTAATTTTTGGGGTTCTTCAATAAGACAAGCTAATGCTCCCATTAAGGAATGTACTGTACAGAAACTAATAAGCTTTCTGTGATGCTACAGCTTTTCCTCCAGTGACTGTTGCTAATTGGGACAAATTATCGTACAGAACCAGTTGAAAAACTACTTAGACAAAATAAATAACTAATAAGGTTTCATCGTTTAAGTTGACTGGATCATATATTTCAAAAATGTATGTAATAAAAAAAAATCAAAAATATGTAATACATCATAAAACTGATAAGAATTATTACTCAAATTAGATAAGTGCGGATATTTCACTTTGTTACTGATAAGAATTGATTCACCCAAAAAAATTGTTACTGAGTGATCTCAGCTGATGGGTTTTTGATCTATGACTTGGAAAGACCTATAGACTGTATTCCTTTAAGTCTTGGTTTCAGTATTGTCAACATGTAAAATGGTCTACAGTAGTAAATAAGCTGTACAATCATTTCCCTCATCTCCTTCCCTTATTGACGCTTCAGGATATGGTGAGATGTGTGTGATATGCTGCATGTTCACTGCTGATGAGATGATGACTGTTGTAATGTTAGACAGACTGTGAAAAGACCATCTGTCCTGCAGATTATGACCACCATCTTAACTTGTCCAGCATAGCACATGTACAACAGTAAGAGAAAATGGCCAAATTCATGACCTCAGCCCTAATACTAAATATCTGAAATCCTGTTTTTAGATATTTTGTTGTCAGGCCAATATCAATATAACATCCCGTTGTGAGCCTGCAGAGTCTGTGTGTGAATGTTGAAAAATACTAACGGTCATCTCACAGGACTAGAGGTTGATTCATACCTGTGTGCCATGAATATAACCGTCAGGCTCTGGGCTCTGAACAGACCTGAATTGACCAGCCACAGAAGTGTTGAGCTAGTGATTAATGAATCACAAATGGCTACATATCCCTCCACTCCATAGATGGACCCATCCCTGGGAGCACTCATGGTGACCAGACGGAATCAGGCCTTCTGTTGGATTCCATTCACGTGAACCTGTGGTCATCATCCACTGTGATCTAGCCGCAAAGGATTTCCCTAATGATCTATTTGCGCAGCTTAAGGTCAGAATTTAAGCACCTTGTTTAACTTGGGGATATCAGCACGTGTTCCCAATAAACTACAAATTTGGCCTTATTACGCTGGAATTCGTTAAAGCCATATCATTGCCCTGTGATTGGATAACGAGACGGCAGGATGGATAGAGGAGAGAGGGTATTGATATAGCAGGAGGCTGAAAAAGAGCCCACCAACCCAGACATGTGAAGTAACAAATTATCATCCCTAATCCCAAATGTGCCGCGGTGTGTCTGCTGCGAGGCCTGTGTTTGTCTCAGGGAAATAAGGTGGTAATGCAGAGAGGGATAATGTTCAGACAGACGGCCTACTGAGCTTTAGCGCGTGCTGCTGTCTGAAAAGTTATCACAGCATCAAGAACACAGCATGTGTACAAATCCTGGCGTAATCCCCGATTCACAGTGTCCACACAAACACGCCTGTGTCTGTGGAGAACCCTGGGAGATTAGCTCTTCTTTAGGTGTCGAACTTCCTTCATAATATCAGTGGCCGTCCGAGTTGGGAGTTGATGGGGACATTTTGGGTTGTTCTTTTCCTCCAGAGAGGGAAACAAGAACGTTGCATCATGCCATGATACGAGACAGCTTCTAGCCAATCAGCATTCAGGACCCAAACCACACGGTGTATAAGTCAACAAAATACCCACGGGTTTTGACAACACAACCTTTACTGTTCTAATTGTGTTGGTTTACCATGAGGCATCTCAGGGTGTGAAGTACTTTGACGATACACCACAGCTAAACGCCGTACCCAGGCAATCCGTATTAGCACTGCTCTGAGCCCAGGTATAAAGGCCATATAATCCACTCCTTCATGTTTCATTGCTAAAATGTATCGCATTGTTTATTTTGAAAATACTTTGCCTCGGTTTTATTTTTGCCCCAGCTGGCTGAATCTGTACCAAAACGTGTAACTTTCCTTCATAACTAGTATTTAATAATCTCTGTAGCCCTTTGAGCTTGTTTCACGGACACTGGGCACTGATAAGCGCCAGGACTGGAATGCAGTGTCACATGGTGTCGTAGCTCAGATTCTGCTCTTTATGCTCTGCACCAAGCGTTGCTCTGAACTTGACAATTTGCCTTCATCCCTTCTGATTCACAAATCTCATTTGTCAGAATGAGGGGAAATGCTGTAAATTTAGAGGACTTGATGATGTGTTTGTAAAGATGCAAAACTGAGAGTTATTATCAACACAACCACAAATGTGTGCACAAAACCACTCCGAATCATAAGTCATGTTGTACAAGGCACAGTGTTAATCTGAGCATGCTAGGTGCATTGTAGAGCCCTGAAAAGAACATGGTGTCATAGCCTGGGTTGTTCTAAACAGAATGAGCTCATGTCTCTTAGGAACTTCTGCAGAGAAGGCTTATTCACCTGAATTCCCTCATGGCCCCTTTCTGTGTTCACCAAAATTGTGAAAACACATAGTGAGATACATATTTCATAATTTAGATTAAGGATTACCTTGATATACAGTACTGTGCAAAAAGTCTTAGGCAACTGAATGTCAAACTAATGCTTTTTCAATTTGGGTCTAAGTCTTTATATCTAGAAGAAATATACAAATAAATATTTATTTATGTAGATAAATAAACACTACTGTACTAAATAAATGGCTTCAGTATGACTTTCAGATTCCTAAAACCAGGGCACAGTACTGTATCTACCAATGGTAAACGAGGCACAACCAAGACGTTACTGCCGTTTTTAACAAATGACAGTCAGTCTAGTAAATGATAGTTGATAATGATCTTGAGTGAAGAAGGGGGAAATAACTGTCAAATTTGTTTACAGTGATGCAAAGGCAGAATGTGAAACTTTTGTCAGTTGGTTATTGATTCACTTCCTATTAGCACTTCTGGTGCCCAAATAATGGTAAATATGAATGTACTGTATAAGGTAAATATCATGTACTGTATAAGGTAAATATCAAGGAATGGCACAGTAGGGACAAATCTTTTAACGAGTGACGTTCACTTACCCGTCACATACCAGTCAAGGGGGGCTGTCACTGATTGGAACGGAGGACAATCATTTCAATTGAAATCTGGGATTCAGAACATCCATTTTTGGACAGTTAAATGAATTGTAGTCATTGACACTTGTATAGTAGTTATCCTTGTAACCATAAACGAACACTGTAGTTTCTTGTTAAAACGTCTGTTTTAAACTCTTTGCCAGTGATATTCGAACTGTAGGTAGTATCAGGCACTTAAGCTGTGCACCATACAAAGACTGAGGAACCCTCCCCAAAAGAGTGTTCCTGTGTGACACATCAGGCCCGGCTGCAGGCAACAAAAACAACAAAAGGGTTTATGCAAGATGGCTACTGATCTCCTTAGATGAGCCAACACCGATTAGGAGGCCTGGACTCAAGGCAAGAGGAAGTGATGCAGGGTGACATGAGGGGAATATAGCAGAGGAGGGGAAAAAGGTGGTGAGAAAAACAAGAGCAGAGGAAGGTAACACTAAAGCTTCAGACAAATAGTAATATGCACCTCAATGCTGATTATGCACTGTATTTTAGTCATACTGTCCTTCAGTCTCACTGTCCCCACAGTCCCACTGTCCCCTCAGTCCCACTGTCCCCACAGTCCCACTATCCCCTCAGTCCCACTGTATTTTAGTCATACTGTCCTTCAGTCCTACTGTCTCCACCAGTCCCACTGTCCCCTCAGTCTCACTGTCCCCTCAGTCCCACTGTCCCCTCAGTCCCACTGTCCCCTCAGACCCACTGTATTTTAGTCATACTGTCCTTCAGTCTCACTGTCCCCACAGTCCCACTGTCCCCTCAGTCCCACTGTCCCCACAGTCCCACTATCCCCTCAGTCCCACTGTATTTTAGTCATACTGTCCTTCAGTCCTACTGTCTCCACCAGTCTTGCTTTGCCCTCAGTTCTACTTTCTCTTCCTTCCTGCTGTGTCCTTTCTCTTTGGTTCACATGAATTGGAATAGTGTGCTGTACGTGTGTGTCACCCTCACAAATCCCTCTATCATAAACCTGCAGTGGCCCACATCAACGGGGGCGAGATAGATCTTAAGTTACACCGGTCCTTATGCAGGTGCTGGGCTCTCACTCTCAACGCATGGTGGGGATTATAGATATATACTTCTGGGTGAATTTTATCTGGCTTATGTAACTTTCACTTGAGCAGTGCATCAGCCTAGAGATGTTTGGTGACTTCGTGATGTAACAGATTCTTTCCGCTTTAATGGACTCCCTTTTCCTTCAGAGATAGTGGAAATTGCAATGCTGGCTAGCTTTTGTCTTGTCCTCTGTCATAGTTAATCCCTGTGCTGTTCTAGGGCAGCATGTCCGCGGGCACCACTCAGTTCTTAACCTAAGGCCTAACTCCTCAGAGAATTCATATCACACCAGGCCAGCTGCTTTCAATCCAGTGTCACCCCGAACGCTTCTCAATTCCCTCCCCCACCACTCTCTCCCTTGCTCCTTATAGATCCCAGCAAGTCAATGTTCTTTTCAACTTTAATGTGCAATATGCTCTATCTTGAAAAAAGCTTAAACATAAAAAAGTAAATGAGTCTTTTTGAAGTGGAAGTCAGAATAGGGCCATCGACAGTCCACGTGGAGAAAGGAGATAGGATTGGACACTAGATGTGTGGTTAATTATGCCTCTGTGTCAGAACTGGACAGCCTACAATGCAGAACTTCTCTTGCCTGGCTGCAAACAAATGATTGCTCACGCCAAACCTTAGTTCCGAACTCATTCTAAGTGAAGGATGCACCTGGTTAAAGCAAACTCAGTTGGAGTTGACAGGCAATCCAGTCATCAAGTTACCTCAGAAAAGTTTCCTACTAGCTTCTGGGTTTCTTTCTTCATTAATTAGAAAGTGACTCTCTCTAAAGCACATCAGTACCCAGACATAAAAAATGCATTGGTGCCTCGGATGGTGCTTGGGTTTTATTGCCCAGGTAACCAAAGCGCTGGAGTGTTGGAAGACAAGTACATTAACCTGTTCCCTCCTTCCTCTATTTCATACTTAAGCTGATGTATGTGGTAATTTATCAGCGTAATGACTAGATGACACCTCACTGCGCCAGCCAGAAACATGTACGATTATATTCAATTATTGACCTTGATGTTTATGAATGATTTATGAATATTTACAATGCTCTAATGACATTCATATTGTGTGTTCATGTGTGAGATATATGTGAGTTTGTGGGGCGTTTGTGTAAGTGTGTGTGTGTGTACCGGTGAAGGTACATTTGTGTAAGCAAGCTATCTTACATATGCAGGTCAGCTGAGTGAATTGGCAGAGTTATTCCCACCTTTCAAATATTTATGATAGACGTGTTCTCTCTTATTTATAGGTAGGAGGCTTATAGCACCAGAGCCATTTCTCATTGGCTGTGGGGTTGTGAAAAGGAGGAGGACAAGAGAGAAAGAAGAGAGGCTTTGTGCAGTGGCACCACCCTCATCACTAGGGAAATCTGCCATCCAGTTTGATGCGTGATGAAGTTGAACATTCCCAGAAAAATATTATATCTGAAGAAGGAATCTTTAGGAGTATTGGGAACAGAAAGGGATGTCAGGATTGTCTTGTTTTAGAGGAAGCAGGGAGGCTCAGTAACACTCCAGAGGGAATCTTTGATTCTTTTGCGCTTTGATGTGTTCCCCATGTTTCGCCACTTTATGTCTGAGTTCGAAAGTACAAGGCTGTCTCCTTTCAGATTTTTGATGATATCAATGTCCTTTGTTGAATTATTTTGCAGTCTGGAAAACGAAGACAGTTTGTCTGGCTTATAATTCGTTTTGGCAACTCTGCTTCTCAAGAATATTTGTCTGTACTGTATGTTGAAGTCAGGGCAGGTAGTATGGATCTGTATGTACTTCTCATCTTAGACACAATTAGTCCAATAAAAAATGTTTAAACATGGGTGAATAATGTGTCTTACCGTAGACATCTGGCATTACTAACTATTATAGAGATTGGCCAGATGGTGGCGAAAGTTTGCATTTTCGTGGTGGTGAAAATGCAAACTTTGCAAAGTCACAACCCACCCTGCGTGACCAAAATTCATGAAATCCGGTACCTAGGTTTCTGTCTTTATAAAGAAATGATTTGCCTCAAGAAACCATAAGGTCTGCGATAATGGGTTTTGTAAATAACACTTAAAACACACGTCCTCTTCCACAGAATGACCGATCTGTACAAAACCTGACACAGTTCCTTGTCTGTGGGGGGCAAAATATTTACGGTCTTATTACAACATGATAAATATGACCAGGGGATACTGTCTGCATGAGAAACATTGGACCTCATGCAGACACTTTCCCATTTACAGAAACAGATGCCCCCACACAAGCACATATCACCATAACATCTGTTCGCTAAACTATGTACCTACATGTGAAATTCTCCATACGCACATAACCAGTGACCTTAGAATGACTGAATGACCTGCTCTGAGGCTGTTAGAACAGCCATTTAGGTTTCTTAGATACTTATTCAAACCACTTTAGTTTGATGGCTGAATGTACTGCTACTAAAAGTGTTGATACTTCTTTGAATTTCACATTGCCACCTTTAGGATGTGTTGTCTTTAACGTAATCATATAGAGGGACCTGGACATTGCATGTGTGCAAGTGCCAAACAATCAGTCAAAACACTCGGGGGAGGGAGGACAAGTAGGTGGGTGCTGCAGGTCCTCCCTCAAAAAAATTAACAAAATATTGTAGTGCAATTCTACACACTCTGACATACCAGTTTTGCTTGTTTGACTACAGATATTACCTACCAATAATCATTTTAATTTGGTGGTCTGAACACAGAAAGCAAATTTTTCCAGTATGATAAAAACAATGGACTAAATATAATATCTTTTTTTTATTTAATTTTTTGACCATATCTTTCTCTCAAACTTATTGATCTCCAATTTGTGATTGACAACCTGATCACAGCAACCCCTACCGAGACTGGGAGTGGTTAGTCAGATCCGACTGGGAGTGGTTAGTCAGATCCGACTGGGAGTGGTTAGTCAGATCCGACTGGGAGTGGTTAGTCAGGTCCGACTGGGAGTGGTTAGTCAGATCCGACTGGGAGTGGTTAGTCAGATCCGACTGGGAGTGGTTAGTCAGATCCGACTGGGAGTGGTTAGTCAGATCCGGCTTGGAGTGGTCAGTCAGATCCGCCGTTGGCGTCTTAGAGAGGTCTGTTCTGTTAGTGTGGTCTTCACAACCAGGTGAAAACATGGTTAATATGTGTTAATATGTTGGCTATAGAGACCAAACTGCCCCCCCCCCGGGTGCTTTGTAGAGACCATTAGCTGTCCATTTTCGGGATTTGTATAAGTGCACATAACCTACAATCGAATGATAAGCCACCCTTGAATTTCAACTTAAAGTTGTCAAAAATGTACTAGTGAGAGGATAAATAAACCAGTGGTTCTGGGCCAAGCGTTTGCCCTAACGATGGCAGAGGTTGATCTTTTAAATGACTTCGGCTCAGGGATGAGACGCAAACGTGTTCCATATCTGCGCAGATTTTGTCATGGAGAATGACGAATGGTTAATTGGCTGTTTCAGGCTTTAAATTATGTTGAAATCTGTCAATTCATAGGTTGCTGATAGTCGCACCCGCATAAATTACAAGTGTGTCATATGTAAATAAGGACAGTTGCAGCAAATTCTCGCGTCCACGGCTTTATCCGATTCAATCTGCGTTTATCAGTATGAATCTGCCATCTACGGTCATTTCGACCAGGTGCGACAGTTTCGTGAATCTCACTTAGAGATGATCGTTAGTCTCTCCCAACATTTGAATCTGATATTTATTGAGAAGGTTTCATGAATAAAGGCCAATAAACTGTCAATTAATCATCACCATAGAAGCAGCTAAATGCAATGGCAACCGCAGGGGTAAGAAACGTTAGCTATTTTGTTATAGGTTTCTTTAGACTAATTAACTTGCACTGAAGTTGCTAGGTAGGTATGTTTCATGTATTGCCGCCAAACGGGCTGCTGACAACTCTGCGGCTGCAGTAATGCTCCGAAAGTATGTGGTAAGTGGTGGTAGCCAAATTGAAAACGAATTGCAACCGCCTACCATGATGTGAAGAGGTTGGAAACCTTTCAGGGACTACGTCCATGACAGTGTGTGAATACGCATAGAGAAACCATACAGAAATGGCATGTAGACAGTGTCACGCGCTTACTAGCAGTGACAAACAAGAAACCCTCTAACCAACTTGTGCCACTATCCCACCTGTTGGATTAATTGTATATTGCGCCATATGTATGTAATGATAAATCTTAATTCAATTATTTGATTATCAAGCTATTGTCACATCAAATGCAAGTATATTCATGAAATATGATTATGATAATATAGTAATATTTTGACAACTATTTATTAAAGTAATGATGTATGTTGCATCATATCTCTGTAACAGCAATTGCTTTTATCAGCTTTTGTCTCACGTCACATGCAAAACTGTGGTACAAATCAATATTCTGATTATTAGATATTTACATACAATACTTCGGTATGATTAAATTGTGTTATTTGTTTGATTTAGTTCAGGCCAGTAAAAATTCAGTCTGGGCCAGTATATTTCATACCAAGTGGCCCGATAGGGCCAGTGAGAAGAAAAGTTAACGTTGGACCCTGACCAACTACATTGGCTGGATGAAAATAAGTTTGCTAGTCCAGCCCTGATCTGAGGAAAAGGCTACTTAATGTTGTGCCACGTTTTCCAGTGCATGTGCGTTCACTGGGGTTGGGAATGTCTTTAGGGATGTGTTTTTGGACGGTTGGCACATGTAATTACTTGTGTGACATTGTAGGGATATTCATATCAGGACAAAGTGTCCCCCCGTGCTATTGGCTGAAATGTATGAAAAGGCAGAAAAGGTAAAGAATTCAGAATTTTCCTATAGTTACTGGATTTCATGTATTATTAGTAAGATTATGCTTAAAATTGTCATAGTTATCATGTGAACATTAATAAGAGTTTGTCAAGTTCACAGGCACTTTTCATTCAATCCATGTTAGGCTATTGTTGATTATGGATTCCTGTCCATGTTATTGGCACTGCTTCATCTGGGAGAGGAATGGTAACAGAAATGAGCTTGGTGTTGCCATTCATCTTTCCTTAGGATTCTTACTGGGAAGCTGTGAGCCACGGGTCATCCAGTTTTCTGAGTCAGTTAAACTGGAAGACAAGGGAGATCAACACGAACATGACAAATAGAGGGAGCATAGACTCCCCAGATGGCCTCCTGTAATTATGTATATGGGTCAGCCGTGCAGCAATACAACCATGCGCCATATTTAGCCGAGCCACCCTATTGTTCATAAACAAAGAGATAGTCTCATCTAACTGGATTTGCTAGAGAGCAGAGGCTCCAGTTAGGCTTTGGCCTCTGAAAGTCAGACGGAGAGGGGACCAAGAAGCTCGTCCATTAACAGCATATGATTTCATCCTCCATTGTGTCAACAACATGTTCTTTTTACCCTCCTCTTCTCATTGGCCTTGGAGGGCACTTCTGCTGGGCTTAATTGGGCCACCTCCCTACCATGCTTCCAAGCTCATTTGGAGACGGTGCTAATGCTGTGTCTAATTATTGTATTTTTTCATCCCACTTTCCCCCCTAATGAATATTCATAATCCCGCTGCATAATTATAGAGACCAAAAATAAAGAGCGCAAAAAATAAACAGCGAATTTTGTTTGAAGTTAAGGATGATGGGAAGTGGATGGACTTCTTCCAGTTCTCCATAATTGAGAGTGCATCGACATCCAAATACTCAATAACATATTCAACAGACACAATAGGCCCAAAAACAACACTTCAAATGGGGTAATTAGAAAGCTGAAGTAACAGGAGTCCATCTTGTTCCAAGAATAACAAGACTGGCCATGCAGAATAGCCTTCAGCAGTTTTTAAGGGACAGCCACTCAGCCCATGTTAGCTTGTGGAATTTAGCAACAAGCTATCTAAACGTCTAGTAATCATGGCCCCCAAAAAGATTTTGCTGTTCAGATATCTTATAAAAAGGGCATTTATATCCATACATGTTTGGTCGCTTTGGGGGGCTGATGAAGGGTATGTTGTCTGAGGGGAGGGAGGGGTTGAGGTGGGATTGGGAGATTGGTAGTCAAGGTCCACAATTATTTGTTTTAACATACGGTGCCCTCCCCAAATATTGGCAGCCTTGGTAAATTTGATAAATGGGCTGTGAAAAAGAAAATAAGTTTGTCCGGATCTTTTATTAAAAATATTCCCGATAATCAAATTAAAGAGATATTTTGTATCATATAACAAATATTTTTTGCAAATTTGTGCCACAAATATTAGCACTCCTTCATTTAATACATTGCATCCTCCCATTCCTAAGATAACAGCTCTATGTCTTCAACTATGATGCATAATGAGGATGGAGAGCACATGACAAGGGATCGGCAACCGATCCTTCAATCAGAATCTCTCAATGCTTCCAATTCTGAGGACCATGGTTGTGGATTCTCCTCTTCAGATCATCCCACAGGTTTTCTGGGGGACTGGGATGGACATTGCAAAATCTTGAATCTTCGGTCACTGAGGAGTGCTTTGGATCATTGTCCTGCTAGAAGGTCCAAATACGGCCCAGTTTAAGCGTCCTGGCAGAGGAAGTCAGGTTTTGATTCAATATCTGCTGGTATTTCATGAAACCATGTGTCTTTACAAGTTGTCCAAGACCTTTGGAAGAAAAACAGCCTCATACGACCATACTTCACAGTGGTACTTTTCTGCATGGCTATCTTTCAGTCTATACCAAACCCACTTCTGGTGTTTGTTAACAAAAAACTACATTTTGGTCTCATCTGACCATAGAACCCGATCCCAATGAAAGTTCTTGTAACATTTGGCAAACTGTAGGTACCTGAGTTTGTTTGATGACAGCAAAGTATTTTCTTGGCAACCTTCCCAAACAGCTTGTGGTTATGTAGGTGGCGTCTGATCGTAGTTTTGGAGACTTTATGATCCCCACACCCAACTGACATCTGCATTTCTCCAGCATTGATCCTTGGAGATTCTTGGCCATTTAAACCATCCTCTTCACCGTGCTAGGCTTAAATATAAACACACCTCCTCTTCAAGGAAGACTGTTGAGATCTCCAGTTGCTTCTTAATTATTGCTCTGATCTTGGTAATGTGCATTTTCAACCATCGAGCTATCATCTCCAGATTTGTGCAGCTCAATGTTGTAAGTCGTTACTAAATTCGCCAATATTTCATACAGATTGATGGATGACCATGGGAATTTGGCCTGTGTGAATTTCTATTGGTGCCAATAACTGCCCAGAGCATCACTCTCCCTCCACAGTGCAGCCTGGTGCCATCACTTCTCCGGGTAAACTGTGCACATGCACGGTCATCTTGGGCTCAAAAAATATTTTGGCTCATCAGTAAATGCATGTGTGTTAATGTATGTTTTTATAAATAGTAAGTAGTTATGTAAACTTGTTACAGTATTATTGTAAATATTGGGCCTCTAATTCCCATTGGTGAAAAAGCGAATACAAACTCCACTTAATCGCAAAATAACATTGCAAAATCTCTCCATCCCGTGCATGGAATTGTATCAGTTACTGCTATCAACACGTTACTTTAGCAATCTTAACATCTGAAAAGGTCGTTTTTCCTTCCAAATGTTTTCAATTACAGTATGTATAACAAAAACATACATGTGGTTCTGGAGGACTCCAACTGAACATGAGGTCTACTGGGATGTTTTAGACTCTATAATGTGTTTGTGTAAGTCAAAGATACCCTGATGATATGTCACGCAAACTGTGTGAGCGCAGACCTTGTTTTATTTTGCCACTCCCTTGACGTTTAATAAACAATGGATCCCTGATGGAGATGTTTCAAGGACTTTTCTTCTGGCAGACGGGTCTCCCATTGTTCTCCGGTCCAGAACATCTGGGATATACAAATACACCAGATGGCCAAGGTAGTCTTGATGAATCTTCTAGACCGTTGTTTATTGAAATATATTTGGATCATTTTCTATCTTTCAGTTTCTACTAAACAGTGTTAATACTGAACCATTAGCAATGTGTTGGGGGTTGTGTGTTTGTCCTGCTAACATTAAACATCCATATCTGGTGCACAGTTTATAGGCGTACTACGTTGTTACTGGAAGCTATAAAGTAACAATGTGTGTATATTTGTTAGTATATTTGTTTACAAGCTTTTGTTCATTCAGGAACCTTAACGACTTGTCCAGGATTGGTCCTGTTTTGGATTAAACATCTCTGTGGTGACATCAATGAGGACAATGCCAATTATTCTGCCCACAATCAGCCAAATGAGCGAATAACATTTCCCCAGAAGCCAGTACATTGCTTAGGAGGAATTAACAACACTTTAAGGTGCTCGGCTGAAATGGAAACGTCCCTCTAACCCCAGACTTCACCTACAACATTAACTACTCAAAGCGGACACCCAAAGATCTGGAGCACACACTACCAAAACGCATCCCTTAAAAAGTAAATAGGACTGGTTTTCTAGCGAGCGCTGACCTTTCTGTGATTGTGCCGTCACAGGCTTCCTGTTATAAGTGCCCCTTACTTACCACACACACCGTTGTAGTCTGGCTCATGGTAGTGCAGTCAGAGCTACATTTAATGAGAGGTGGGATCAAAATAGGGCTCACCTGCAGTGTACCGACCTCTGAGTTAAAATACATTTCCTGTGGCATGGAAGTATGTTGCTTCCACTGTTTCTACTCTTGAAATATACTCCCTCTTAGGGTTCTGGCCTAATAGAAAGAGTTTTCAGTTAGGAGAATGGGAGAGAAAAGGTGAGAGAAACTAGTAAGAGTTTGAATATGTAAGGAATGCCAGTGAGTGCTTCAAGCTTGTTTTCTTTTGGGTCACATGTACTGTACTGTACTGTACTATACACTTATTTTTCTAACATAGCCGATGCTCTTATTCAGAGTGACTTACAGGTTCAGTTAGGTTTAACTGTTGTTCGAGAACATATTTTTCAACTTGCTGGCCAGCACACCTTCCGTTACTGTTCAGATGCTCTAGCTTAGCAATCTTCCAACACCCTATAAATAAAGATTATGAAAGAAGACAGTTGAGCCACAGTGTCACGTCTTCAGGAATAACATCTCTGGAGCGGAGTCTGTCGATGGTTACCAGGGTGATTAGGGTGACAAGTAATCCACAGGGTTTAACTGCTGAGAGCATTTGGGAGGAAGCAGCAACATTCATTGAACATTTTGCTGTAGTCATCAAACCATTGGAATTTAACTGTAAACAAAGATGTGAATGGTAAACCCCGTCGTGCTGCTTTCTCAGAGCGGATTTGATCCCAGCTTGGTTGTATTAATATAATTCCATTCATTTGTGCACTTATTGAAGTGATAGCGTCGTCTAACTGCACTGAGCCAAAATGGCTTATCCGGCTAAGCTGGCGGTTGAAATACTTGAATCATTGTGTGTCCTCGGAATTAGGCGAGTTGATGCAATTGTGCTGCAACAGGCCTACAGTGTAGCCTCTCCATTGGCTCCTGCCGTAGTGTGGTCATATTTTACTGTCATCATGTAGGAAGTGTGTTAGTGACAGCCACAGTGAGCGTGTCTTGTCTCTTCTCTACCAAACCAGCTTTGGGGTGATAACTTGTCCTTGCTCATTTTCTCTCCCTCCATTGTGTTCAGTCATTCCCCCTGGCTGTTATCTTCTTTCGGCCTGTGAAGTTCAGCACGGTTAGCCTCCACAGATTTCCTGCCACATGTTAATGTTCGAATAATTTTTCTGGAGTTTCTTTGTTTGACTTAAGGTATGACATTGCCTTTCAGTGTTGCGCCAATTACACACAGCTGTGTTTATCGGCCATACCAAATGGCTTGAACAAGTTGGCTGTTTTGCAGGATTGCCTGGAGGATGTTAGACACTGGATGTCCCATCATTTTCTGCAGGTAAATGCAGGTTAAACCAAAGTTTTAATAATTGGTCCTCCTACAGTGGGGAGAACTAGTTTTTGATACACTTCTGATTTTGCAGGTTTTCCTGCTTACAAAGCATGTAGAGGTCTGTAATTTTTATCATAGGTACATTTCAACTGTGAGAGACGGAATCTATAACAATAATCCAGAAAATCTCATTGTATGATTTTTTTTTAAAATAAATAATTTGCATTTTATTGCTTTTCTGGTGTGTCAATACATGTCATGCCACAAAATGCAAATTAATTATTTAAAAATCATACAATGTGATTTTCTAGATTTTTTAGATTCCGTCTCTCACAGTTGAATTGTACCTATCATAAAAATTACAGACTTGTACATGCTTTGTAAGTAGGAAAACCTCTAAATCAGCAGTGTATCAAATACTTGTTCTCCCCACTTTATATCTGATTAGATTAGATTGGCAATTGGTAACTGGCAAAAAATACTGTGCCTCTTTCCAGGAATTTGGGAGTGCTATTTGATCCAGATCTAAATTTCGAGCACTGCACAAAAAACTAGTGCAGTCATGCTTTTACCAGCTTAGAAAATTGCAAAAATAAGATTCGTTTTGTTATTTGAGGGCATAGTGTTTTGTAATGTTTTGTTTACATGCCTCAACCAACCAACCCTTGGTAAACTACAAGTAGTGCAGAGTTCCGCTGCCAGACTTCTCACAATACAACATTTTATAGTATATTTTTTTCGCTATATTTTAGTATTTTGTTGATGCTTATTATTTTTCTATTGCTTATTTTAATGTAGCTAATATTTTATACCTTTTGCTTATTGCTTTTGCTGTTTTACTGCTGTGTGAAGCAGTTTCAGCGATGGGCTAGAGAAGCGCTATACAAATGATGTTATTATTTATATTATTATTTACTAGGAATTGTCATGCCTATGTTTGATTGAATTAGTTCTCTTTATGAACTGTCCGTCTATATATTCTGATTTGTCTTTTACATTTTCTATTGAAAAGATTGGATTACATCATCTCACGCTTGTATTGAAGCTTTTGTGCAGCTGTTTTTCTCCACGCTTGCTTATGCAGATGCTGTTTTAAAATTCTGTAGGACTCACACACAACCAGCAGCATTATTTAAGACTGAAATGAGCTGTCATTACATGTACTAAATTTAATGAGCTCCCAATAGATAGATATTGCTGCTGCATATATAAGCTTCCTTTCGTTTTCATTTTCCCCTCTGTTCTCTCTTAATATGTCCCTCTTTTTTATGGTCTCTTACACTCATCAAATCTGTCAAACTGACATTATCATAATCTGTTATAAACATTTATGTGTGTTAATGATAGGTACTTTTCAGATGTTTTCTTCAGACTCTAGACAAAATCTGACTTTTGAATTATCATCATCATTGACAAATAAATGCCAATAAAAACCTGAAAGAAACAAAAAAGCAGTTGGTCTGTTTTATTCTAGTTATTTTTATTGACAAGTCTGAGATAGCTGAAGGTTTCTAGGAAGATAGCTATTGACACAAACATAAGCCAGCCTGCATGACAATCACTTTTATTAGGACGTACATCAGGCACCTCTCAATAGCAACCCATCAAGAATATAAAATGACTGTGGCAATCTGGCACAATTATGCCTCGTGAATAAAATATTGTTCTTATCCCTATCTGCTATAGTAAAGACATTGGATCCTTAATAATGCCTTTTTATTTTTCATTTTATTACAAAGGCCGAATGTTTTATATCTGCAGGGTTCTAAACCTCCAAATCAAATGTGCTAAATTATCATTGTAAAACAATTCTGTGTGATGTCTTACTAAAACTGGAAAATTAATGGAAATACTTTCATTGAGAACATATAGAAAGATACACAAAAATGTATTTGATCACAGAAAAGCTGTTCAATACACAATCCATGGAGCCTGGAGCTGTCCCTGTTAACAAACAAGTATGTGGTGACTCCATATACCACAACATCCCAGCAAATTGGCATGACAGCTAACACAAAAGAGTGCAGCCTTCCAGGCCTTTTGTCCTCACCTGTCGTGCCAGAAGGACTGAGTGGAAAATCACACAGCACCAGTGTATGTTCTATGATGGTATTTTTGTCCCCTAGGCCCCATTTCTGTTGACACAAAAGTCACATTGGATTTTAAACAGGGGCTTAATTCCTGCTGTGAGAGATTTGTCCTCATAATGACCTAAGGTCCTTTTTGGTCTCTGAGTCACAGTTAATCAACTCCCCAGAGTAGTCACCCGACATCACCACCTGTCCTCGTTACACAGAACGACTAGGGACATTATGTTTAGATTTCATATCAATGGACTGAGCTTATCAGTAAATCATATGAGTGACTTGAATTTTGATTTCAGAAATTATTGGGATTATTTAAGCAAGCAAGCAAGCAAGTTTATTTATGTAGCACAATACATACATAGTAGCAATTCAATGTACTTTACAGTGAAAATAGAAATAATGCAATAGAATCAAAATAGTCAGATCCATCATCATATTTATAGCAATATCTTGACATTAAACAATACTAAATTTGTGGCCCGGTTTTACATTGAACATGAGCTGCCCTCAGTAGGATTTTAATGTGTCTGTAATGTTCAGTTTGACTTCCTTCATTGACACATACCAATATCGTATTTTTTTATAAACATATTCCACCAATACAATTGAATATGTTTCTTTTTTTTTATTGAACGTTTTTCCAATATCTTATTTGTGCGTTGTGGGAACTGTGACTCTGACATCACCACTTCATCATCTCTTTTAAATTCAATCTTTGAAAGGTCCCGTTGGCATTATATTCAGTCTGCAGTCCATATCTTGTCGGGAGTCATTGATCCTGCTAATATTGTGACTCAAATGGTTCATGAATCAATGGCACTGCCTGAAGGGATGGAAATGAGGCCACCGTACTTAGTGTGTGTGATCAGCTGCCATCATGTTCTGGGTCTGATTCAAGGTGCTATTTAAAGTTGTTTTACCTGCCTCCTCAGCGTACAACACACATTCACCCTCCCTGCATACCTCTGGAAATATGTGGGCCTACAATTGTTATTCTTCATCATTATTACTCCAACAAAAGCTTTTGCAACCCAGCGTTTATGAACTTGGATATTGACTTTTCCTCTGCAGCGTGGTGCAGTGGCACAGTCGATGCAGCTCGACATTACATATCAGATAGTTGAGGGTTCAGTCACCACCAAGGATGAGCTCTCCCACCCCGCCAGTACTTTACAAGAGTTGGGTAAAAATGATTATCAGTTAGAGGTAAATCTGATTTGCAAATGTTTTAAGATGTATTGCTAATTACATTATGTAATTGCATCACATTTTCCACAACGTCAACAGGTTTCTGACACAAAAAAGCACACAATCAATAATCAACACATCACTTCATACCGTAGACCAAATTAAAATCATGGTTAGTGTTTTTAGCAAACAATAAAAATAAAAAACACTTGTCAATTTTAAAGAAATCTACTCCTCCCTAACTTGAACCCTGCATTGAATGTTTGGCTTGACAACAGTTTTTTGTGTTTTGTGACTGATGTCTTTTTCCATTCATTGATTGGCAGTGTTTGGATGCTGGTATTATTTAAGAAGAGCAGACGGACGTATGCAGGTAGCCTCATCAGATCAGAACACGGACGGGACTAAAAGTACATTTAGATATTTTCAGACTATATTGAAGCATTAGTTTCTAGGTTAACAAATATGGATGATCCACATCTCTGCCTTTCTGGACATAGTCATTTGTCACTGTATAGTCCTTCAACCGATCTCTCAACCGATCCCTTCGACTGATCCCTCAACCGATCCCCACAACCAGAACTGAATTAGTAGAATTTAACATTCAGGTGACAAGGCTTATTGCGCCAAACAGCTGGGACACCATTATTAAACCTGCAACCTGGGGTGGTACAGAGATCCCTATCTCCATTAATTAGCATACAATATCCGGACACATGGTTTTAAGAAGACAGACTGGTCTTTTACAAACACTTGTCTGAATCTGAAGATTAACAACCTGGCCTTCAAATAAAGTGTTTTTCATTCTCTAACTTTTGTCCTGGACAGTAGCAGATCTAAATATGCAAAATCACATATTTGGTTTTTGTTTAGTTGCTGAGAAGCCTTGTCTAGCCCTGAAACTATTTTAGTTACCCCTCCCATTTTAGTTACAACCAATTAGTGATCATGGCCTTTCCTCATAACAGAGAGCCTCCTATGTATTCCATAATGAGTTGACAGACCTTGCACTCTTGGAAACACATGGTACAGAGAAGTAAATCACAGATATTGGCTTACAGTACATCAACTCGCTTCCCCGTTCATTATGATCTGGAAGCATGGATCTGACTGCATCCTGGGTACAAACATTTGTAGTAGATACAAAGAAACAGAGGAGCTGAAATAACAGCAACATTCTTCTCATCCACACAATCAACAGAATTAGTGCTTTCCTATAAGGCCATTCAAAGAAAAAAACGAATCCGTCTGAACTAAGTACAGGTCAATACAATAGCACTAGTCACTAGAATGGGAGGAGTAAAGAGGGATATGCATTTCTTGGAAAGAGAAAGAGAGATATAAAGAACGAAATGCAGTGGTAATTGGAACACACAAAATAAAATAAAAATCATTGGGTTCATCCAGGGTTCACCTGGATGAGATGTCCGGGCATAGGAACCTACAAAAGTCACATACAGTGTCCACACTGATATAAATATCACTAAGATAACAGAATGATCGATCACTGTCATCAAAGCCAGTCACTGTTTCCTCTGTGGGCCTGAGTTTATATCAGAATGAATCCCCTCTGGTTCATCAAACCTCACTTCCTCTCTCCAGACAATGTAAGGCTGTTTGATAAGAATGAAAAGACGATGAACATGGTAATTGGTGAGCTGGAGGTCAGTGTTTCATAGTCCAGACAGTGGTGTGATTGCCTGAGTTGAGAAGGCCAACCTCTGCTGTCCCCACGGTCTTCATGACCATGTGACATTGAACACATTGAAGAGTTGTTTGCATGCAACACTCGTATGTAGGTCGTGAGGGGGGTAGCCATCAGTTTACATGACAAGACTTATTGAATATTGCCATCCCCTTTCCCTCTCTGAATGTAAAGGCTTTCTCAGAACCTTTTCTGCCTAGCTTCATTAACCACCCTACAGATTTTCACTGTGTGATCAGAAACAAGTGTTCACTAAGCAGCTGCGGTTGATGACCTTCACGGCAGTTCAAATAAATCTTCAACATCTTATTTACAGTATATTGATTCAATTCCTGGAAAACAGCACAAGGCTCAGTCACTCACTTCTTGGATTCATAGATCCAGATGTGATGGACACTGCTGCCAGTTATGATCACAGATCCAGATGTGATGGACACTGCTGCCAGTTATGATCACAGATCCAGATGTGATGGACACTGCTGCCAGTTATGATCACAGATCCAGATGTGATGGACACTGCTGCCAGTTATGATCACAGATCCAGGTGTGATGGACACTGCTGCCAGTTAAGATCACAGATCCAGATGTGACGGACACTGCTGCCAGTTATGATCACAGATCCAGGTGTGACGGACACTGCTGCCAGTTATGATCACAGATCCAGGTGTGATGGACACTGCTGCCAGTTATGATCACAGATCCAGATGTGACGGACACTGCTGCCAGTTATGATCACAGATCCAGGTGTGACGGACACTGCTGCCAGTTATGATCACAGATCCAGGTGTGATGGACACTGCTGCCAGTTATGATCACAGATCCAG
>JACXGJ010008582.1:0-26698 GCA_016801105.1 Esox niger | reverse complement strand
GTGTGTGTGTGTGTGTGTGTGTGTGTGTGTGTGTTTGCACGCACTAGTGTCATTATGAGACCATTGTATCAGTTTCCACACAACCCGGGGTGTTGGTTGGAGGATGTGTGTGAGTGGCTCAGCTTGCAGGGTTTTGATTTCTACTTTAGATCTATTGATTCTGTCAAAGCTCCAGAAAGCCTCGTCGGCCTCACCGGGATCACAGCCAACTTTACAAAATAATCAGGTTTATCTGCCCACCCTTTGACATTAGGAGTAGTGGGCCACCTCCACAAGACAAACGCACATAGTTATTTTGCGCACACATGCCGGCAAATGCATACGCAAACAAACATATTTCCTTTTCATTTATTTATCCACTGCAACATGGCTGTCAACATGCCCTGTTTACAAAGATAAAAGATGAGCAGGGTAAAAAAGAAAGAGCAAGCACATCAGACATTTCAAATTCCAACATTTAAACAACAAGCAGAAAACAAGACATTTAGCAAGCAAATTCCTCCTCAAGCGAAACCTCCAGCACACACACACCTGACAAGTAGATCAACTATCCATCTCTTTCACCCACCTATCTTAAACTTTTACAATCCCTTCACAAACAATACACGCACGTCCTGTGGTTTTCCTGCATCAGCAGAAACACGCCAAACCCAGGGAGGCCTGAATAAATCTTCGTTTAAGATTGCATAGAGAAATGGGGTGTGAGGACGTGCCCACATCAGCAAATCTATGATGGCTTGTCGTATCGGTTCTATTGTTCTCCTCACCGGCAGCCGCCTTCAGACGTTCAATCACCACTCCTAACAACCAGTTCTAATGCCGGACCGACAACATTGGCTCAATGTTCCATCCACGTTCTGACTGATAACCGAAATAAACGTTTGTAGATTAATGTTAAAACCCAGGTCTCTCTCTCCCCTGGTGATTTAATAAACCAGATGTCGTGGAGACAGAATTAAGTGCAGGGAACGAGGGTTGTGTGACCATCGAACAACGGCCAGGACAAATAGAGAAGAAACATTATAGAACATTCTGGGGATTCAAAACTCCCCTACAGTTTGCATGTCCTTTTTTCCAGTCAGTATCAACCAGTCTAGATCCGCGGGGAGGTGGGTCGGGAAGGATCCCATTAGAGACCGCTAAGGCACAGCCCACGGAATTTCTACTGGGAAAACTAGGAAATATGATGACATGAAGCTTAATTATATGACGATCTGGCAAACGGTTGCTGCCAGATCACCATGTTCTGAGAAAGACACATCAGTCTCCTACGACGCCTCTGTCTTTTGGGGGGTAAATGGTGGCTAGTCTGCACAGCTACACGCTGAAGAGGCCCTCTGATAGGGCAGCTTTTATCATTTTGCTTTAATTTTCTGGTTCTCTCTTTTTCTCTCAAGCCTTCCCAGAGCTTTTTGTAATTTTATTCCTGTTTTTAAACCTTTCTTTCTCTTGTTCCCACCATCAGTTTTTTATATAGGCAGTTCCTTCGGTTAGTTTGAGTAGCTTCTGCACGAGTGGATAATACTGTGCATGTATTTATTCTTTGTGCGCTTTTCACAGGATCGTTGCGGATCATTCCAGCCTTTCTTACTAAAACCTTTTCTTTCTTCTTTTCAGGTTTTTCGCATGCTGCTCTTATTTGATCAACCTGATAATGTCATATATGACTCTACTTAAACCTTTTGAACATCTGAGAGTAAATGGACAGAATAAAATCCTCCAGCTTTTTCCCAAAGCTTTCCTAAAGTTGATATATGGCCTGCAGATATAGAAAGAACACAACACCATCAATGTGTGGGGAAAACATGAAAAGTAGACTGTTGAACCTGCAAACTGGTCTATGAAAACAAAAATCAATTACTATGAAAAATAGTTTATGGTGAAACTATTGATAATATTTTGCAGGCAATATTGTACTACCCAAAAAAGTTAGGACACGGCATGAATTACAAATGAAAACATAATGCAATAATGTCCAAATAATGTATCCCTATATTTAATTGAAAATTATACCAAGATAACATATCAGATTTTGGAATTGAGAATTGGGTAATCACGTTTAACAATTCAGTTCTGGATGTGTTGCACTGGACTGGGTAATCATGTTTAACAATTCAGTTCTGGATGTGTCGCACTGGACTGGGTAATCACGTTTAACAATTCAGTTCTGGATGTGTCGCACTGGACTGGGTAATCACTTTTCACAATTCAGTTCTGGATGTGTCGCACTGGACGGGGTAATCACTTTAAACAATTCAGTTCTGGATGTGTCGCACTGGACTGGGTAATCCCGTTTAACAATTCAGTTCTGGATGTGTCGCACTGGACTGGGTAATCACGTTTAACAGTTCAGCTCTAAACAACTAATGGCTTTATTAATTCCACCCCGCAAATGCTGTTAAACAAAGATTTCTCTATTGGAGAAATTAAAGAATGTCCCTCCCCTTTATCTTGAGCTTTCTTCTGTTTAACTTAATGAATACTCACCCAGTAATAAAATCACGAACAGAGTTGGTTCAGTACTTTCCCTAATTAACCTGCATCCTATGATACAATGCCTAAACCCACTAGATAAGACAAAACAACACATTTGCCTGGATGGACAGACATTACTGTAATGAATGACTGGTGGATTTTATTGAGGAGTGTGCTGTAAAATACCTTGTAAATGGATAATGAAAGTGACCAACAGAATACGTCCTGTTACAAGCATTTCCTACAACATTTTGAATGGAATAGATACTATAGCTCCTCAATCTGAAATATTGTTCTGACACACTCAGAAGACTGTGCCATTTCCCCATTTCTGTCTCCTAGAACCTTGTCCTGATTCCAGGAAGAAAAGACAGACCCAACACAAAACACAACTACAGTCCCAATTGAAGGAAGTGGCATCCTTCAAAGCTGCTGTAGAGGATAATTGCTTCACAGGCACTGTGTATGAAAAACATTTGACATGCATGCAGGCTTGTTTACAATAAGTATGCATTTCTTCTGTGCAGTGCAACAAACTTCAAAAATATATTGCTAAACAAGTTTCACATCAAGCCATAATACACAGTGCTGACACTTCCAGAGTTGAATGTAACCTGCCAAACACTTAGCAGCATAAAAACTGCTGCTAAGTATTTATCCAGTGTTGGTGCCTACAAAGCACACTTTTACCAACGCTATGTGAACTGCTTTTCAAAGATACCTCCAACTACACAGCGTATATGTGTTCATATATGGTGCCTGACTTTTCCGCATAGTTCTACATTTAACTGCACTCCTTTCACTTTATAATGAATGATCATTGTAAAAATCTGTTCAGTCTAAAAAGAAAGCATGGTTTTCTTCGGCACTGACAAAAGACAGATATTATGAGGCCCATGCTACATTTCAAGAACCATCTGAATATAAATTCTGAAGCTCTTGTACTGATTAAGAAATCTCCTTTTTGTCTGTGAATTCTTGAAACACTCAATACAATTCAATGCAGTACATTTCCAAAATTGAGAAACAAAATAATCTAGAAAGAGATAAACACCAATATTTATGGAGGAGTTTATCCTGCTTGTACCATAGTTTCCAACAATCAATAACAAACATATTCCTGCAAAAGATAGTTATAAAGCAGGTGCAAAATGTAGATAATGTTCCAGATAATGGTATTGCCTATTTGTGTGAGGTTTTTCTAATTCAGAGATAAATTGTTGCTTGCAACAGGGGAGTTTCATGTGCTGTCTATGTGGACAGTGGACCCATGTCCCAATGTGGACAGTGGACCCATGTCCCAATGTGGACAGTGGACCCATGTCCCAATGTGGACAGTGGACCCATGTCCCAATGTGGACAGTGGACCCATGTCCCAATGTGGACAGTGGACCCATGTCCCAATGTGGACAGTGGACCCATGTCCCAATGTGGAAAGTGGACCCATGTCCCAATGTGGACCGTTGTCCCATGCTATAATGTGGACCGTGGACCCATGTTGGACCCATCTGGAAGCTTCTCTTTTCAAAGGTGCATCTACAGGTTATGCCATTGACAATGTTTTGCCAGAAAATTGTATTAAACATTAGGGCACGGTATCAAAATGCATTATGGACCTGCATTGTGTCACCTAGGGGGTATGTTGTAGTATGCTGCAGGCTTGGCATTTCATCATTGAAGGGCAAGGCCATTTGGACTTTGGTGTCACAAAGGCCACATAACAAGGCACAAAGGCAATAGAGTGAGGATTGAGGATTTGTAGCTTACAAATCACCAGGTTATACCGTTGGTGTGCAGTTTATGACTAAGAACTAGAGGGCACCATGTGTCCTGAAGAGTAGTCTTGAAGATGGCTCCACCTGAAGCCAGAATGGGGCTACTCAATATAACCTGGATTACTATCATTAAGGATGAACCAAACATCTCAGTTTCAGAAGAAGCAGTGGATTTGGGAGACTCACGCATCAAAAGCAGAAAGGAGTGACCAGTGTGAACTTAGTGCCAACATCATGCCAGGCACAAGTGGAAGAAAAACAAGATGGCTTGAGAAATCCAAAATATTTTCCTGAGGAAAGTCACAGAAAAGGGTAGTTTGTTATCACTTGGAAACAAAGATAAAATGCTGGAGGAAAACCCCTTCCAAGTTATCGGATGTAATTATTGTCAAAATAGAAGAGAAAGCAGTACAACCCACAGCAAACTGACAATTCCACTCAACGATGTTATGTGAAGAATGAATGCTGCTTTGAAGAATTACTTAAACGCCAAATTGGATGGTTAAACTAGCATACTACATGCTGGCCTCTTGATGCTTCAACATCTTGGGGAAAACATGGTACTGTTTGTAAAGGAGTTTGTTCGTTTTTATTTAAGCAAACCCAAACTGGCCTTTTGTCAGAGTAGCACTGACTTAAATCCCTGCTCTGGTAAAGCTGATTTCCATATTTATAAAACAGTATTTGTCACTTATTGCTGTATGTGATCATGACTCGTGATAATCACTTTTTTGTAAATTTTATTGGAGAGGAAAGCAGTCAAACATTTTAGCAAATGTCATTAATATTTTCAATATTTATGTTTTTTACGCTTTGTTTGAAACTTTTTTCTTACCACATGTCCTCTTTCTTCATTCTCAACATCTTCCTGTCCTCTTTCCATCCCTCCTCAAACTGCCTGTCTGTATGCCTCACTGTCTCTCTATTATGTATGTACTGTATATTGTCTGTCCTTCTCATCTCTCTCATCTCGCTTTCTCACTTTCTCTGTAAGCAGCTTGGGTTCTAAACTCTAGGCTGCAGTGTGAGTACACTGCCCACCTGTCAAAACAAGCAAAACGCAGCGGAAACGGCAAACTGCTCAGCATCTCATTGTGATCCTCTTATAGGCTGAGGGCTTCGCAACTCTTAACACCTCCCTCACACTTCCCTCTTCCCCTGGATACAACTATTGCTCCTTTTTAGCTACTGTAGCAGCTAACTGTGTAACTGACAACCACAGTGAGTGTGTTAAGGGAGAGGAATCGCATGCAGGTTAAACCTCTGCCTGAGGCTTGTGTATGAACAGTATGTGTCGAGGTGGGGTGACAACCGGCATTTAATTTCCTTGCTTGGCCACCTAACAGGCAAGTCAAGTCCCCCCTCCACCCCCGCCCCCACCGCAAATAAATCATGTTTTAAACACCTCCGAGCCCCCTAATCTCCGTGCAATCCGACAGCTAGCGTTTAAAGCTTGACGAGCGTCCTCAGTGAATCACGCGCTCCTGAACATGCAGCAGCAGCATTGCCATCCGTTTGTGTATCTGTGTGTAAGCTGTTCGATTTGCCTTTTAGTCCACTCTTCAAGATGAACACTGCTGCCTGCCACATGCATAGCATTTCATTTCTCTGATTAAAAGTTGTATTCCCCTGATGGTTTATTGCTGCAAAATATGATAGTCTACATAATAAAATGGCCTACATATTGTCCAAGCAGCAGTTCATTGAATGCCATTTTACAGATTTAGGTAGATCTTTAGATATTTTGGCTGGATTGGATGTATAGGAGTGCACTGTTGGTGGCGAATGCCAACAGGTCAAGGCAACAAGGAATGGTTGGAGAGAGAGGGACAGGAAATAAGGGAATGTTTACAAGACCGACTACAAAGTCAGGGACCGTGGTTGTTCTCAAAGAAAGATTATTAAAATGATAGGTGGTACCAGCAGAGCCAGCAGCTTTACGGGGCCTTTCATTCTCTTGGTCCTTCTCACAGAGTCCGCAGAGAACCTGGGTCCACTGTCCACATTATAACATGGGTCCACTGTCCACATTATAACATGCGTCCACAGTCAACATTATAACATGGCTCCACGGTCCACATTATAACATGGGTCCACAGCCCACATTATAACATGGGTCCACGGTCCACAGTATAACATGGGTCCACTGCCCACATTATAACATGCATCCACGGCCCACATTATAAAATGGCTCCATGGTCCACATTATAACATAGGTCCATGGTCCACATTATAACATGGCTCCACGGTCCACATTATAACATGCATCCACGGCCCACATTATAAAATGGCTCCATGGTCCACATTATAACATAGGTCCATGGTCCACATTATAACATGGCTCCACGGTCCACATTATAACATGGCTCCACGGTCCACATTATAGCATGGCTCCACTGTCCACATTATAACATGTGTCCCCTGTCCACATTGGGACATGGGTCCACTGTCCACATTATAATATGGGTCCACTGTCCACATTATAACATGGGTCCACGGTCCACATTATAACATGGCTCCACTGTCCACATAATAGCATGGCTCCACTGTCCACATTATAACATGGGTCCACTGTGCACATTATAACATGGCTCTACTGTCCACATAATAGCATGGCTCCACTGTCCACATTATAACATGGGTCCATTGTCCACATTGGGACATGGGTCCACTGTGCACATTATAACATGGGTCCACTCTACATTAGAGGCTCTACATTGTGTTGTTTTCTTCAAAAACGTTTTTGATTTGTCTTAGTCCGTAAAGCAGATGGATTTGTTATCTTTGCTGAAGCCCCTGCCACATTCTTCTTATGCCTGACCCATTGGGTTGTGACTGTAATGTGTCCTAATGTGTGTTTTGCTTGTTGAATGTCATATCTGGCCTGTTGGTACTTTACTGGTCAGTGTCGTGTCTACATCCTCAACGAGTTTCCTGGGAAACCATGTGACTGATTACTTCATGTTCTCCCCAAAACCATCCCTTTTCCTGGTTCGCATGGAGCATGGAGTCAGACTGACACAAATGTCCATACCTCTGGTACATTGTGAGGAAGACCTTCCACAAATTCCCTCTGTAAAAGCATTCTGACAAACAATCATAGCCTCAGGGTGCACTATTTCTCCCTTTGTCAAAAGTTCTGTGTAATTCTTGAAGAGATGTAAAGGACAGGGAAATGGTTTGATGAAAATTTGCATGAAGTGTAATGGGGTCGTGGGGTTTTTGACTGTGACGTATCCCAGGGCAGGAGAGACAAATTGTTTTAAATTCTTGTAATACATTCGTTTTTTTTAACCACAAAACAAACTCTGCAATAGATGTATTGCCAGGTAATTGTCCAGGTGATTGATTGGAGGGGTACAGCCTGGACATTGTTATGCAAAGAAAATGACAGCCCTTTATATCCCTCTGAAACGAAAAACTCACCCTGAGTTTAGACATTTATAAATAGAAAGCTGGTGGTTGATTCAGTCTCGTTCCTGTACGTAAGATCCCACCCATCTTTCCTTTCTTTGTGTGTCTCTAGCCTCGACCAGTAGGCAGACAGACGCCTCTACCCGTAGGCAGACAGATGCATCTACCCATCGACAGGCAGGCAGACAGACTCCTCTATTCGTAGACAGGCAGATAGACGCCTCTACCCGTAGACAGTCAGACAGACGCCTCTACACGAATAATCCAAGCAGTCAGATTTGCTGAAGTTATGGTTAGTGATTGCTGTTTTAATGTCCAACAGATGATGTAAACTGCAGGATATGATACTGGGATCTTTCTGAACAAATAATGCACAACATAATACTAAAGTATCATCAATAATATAACAAAAGCATAAAACTGCAAAGTTGGCTAGGAGCCAGAAACAGGTTTTTATCTTGTCATGAAAGGAACATAGCGGTGCACATTGTGTTGCCAGTAAATTGTGCTCCATTTAAATATTAACTTCAAGTTTATGTAAATGTTTAATTTAGAACATTTGCTACATAATATTTTCTCAACATACTGGCATCCATTTATGTGTTTTTGCCGGGTGAGTTGAGGAGTCAATCCCGTTAACAGGAAAGACCTGGGTGGTATTAAGGGTAACTGCCTTGCTCCTGGACAGAACAACAGAATTTTCACCTTTCCGTCTTGGGGATTTGATAGAACAACCTTTCGGTTATTGGTGGAATGTGCCAACCTCTAGGCTTCCTATCACCCATCTGAGTAGGATATAGTGTCAGCCTTTTCTATGCATTCTTACGGTATATACAAATCTTCCCTTGAGGTTTGACCTTTGCCTTAAACATTTACTGCAGTTTGCTTTATAGCTATCTCGGTTGCTGTACACCACCATTGTATCTCTAATATGTAATCTGGTAAAGATCAATTTTGATCCCAGCAGAAAACCTCTTCTTTATAACCTCCAGGTCCACTGGGAAATATTGTGCAGATATTTTGAAATTTGGTGGGTGGGGTTGGGGGGTTGTAGTCATGTTATTCAAAATGTCAGTGTGACCTACACTACTGTCTCTTTTCCTCTCTCTGCCTTTCTCAACTTCTTTCTCTTGCCCACTGTCGTCTATCCTCCTTTCATATGCTCTCTTTCATTTGCTCCACTCTCTTTTTCCATTAAATTCAGAAGAATCACAGCACTGTTTGTTTGTTAACTAGACCCCAACATTTGGGCTGTCAGACTTGCTTGGGTGGGAACAGGTCACTTAGTTTTTCTTTTGAAGGTCTTTGTCCATAGTTGGAAATTGTTGGATAGCATTATAGCAATGGTAGAATTCTGCCTGTTTGGGAGGAGGGATTATTGTCCTACCATCCAGTTAATATTCCCATTGATATATATGTGTGTGTATTAAAAAGGCTTGGACTTGACTAACCAATCACAGTGCCCAGGACTCTGCTGGTATTTGCATATTGCTTTAGGGTCCATGGGATGTTGAAAATCGAGGTTAAAGATTTTAAAAACCCAATAGTGTGCTATAGGGTTATGGTCCGTAATGTCCTTCTGAATTTTCTTAAAACTGACTAATTAGACTGAACCATTGATGTATAAACAAATGATCATGTTAGATTCACAAGTCATGAACGAATAGTTTTTCATTACCAATGGATCTAGCTATAAACATAATATTTTTTTAAATCATAGAAATGTAATTCTTACCAGAGTGAGGTCAAGAACTGTAATTGAGGTATGCCGCTATGCAGAATTTATTAGCTGACAATTTGACAGTCAAACCACAGCAAGTTTTTAACAGTAATAATGGTAATAGTATTCATTATTCATCAGAAGTATATATAGTGTATTATTTCAAGGATCCAAAGTTGATGTAAAAAGCACATGTGAGACAAAATCCAAAGCAAACTAATTAATAACCATGAACAAAGAGAGGGATGTGAAAAATAGAATAGAAAATACATATTATTGAAGCTATGTACAGTACTAACAACAGAGGAAGTACAATTTCAAACACCAAGCCTTGAATGAGCACACACACACCCACACACACACACACAAAATGCACAGATGTCCTCCCTGTTTGTTCACAGATGAGAGTGTTACAACAACAAAAAATGTTTCTCATCGAATTCTCCCGGCGCTGCTCATTCCCGCACTGCCACTGTAACTTTGCCTTTGGTCCTGGAAAAAGAGTGAGTGCAGTGTGTTCGAAACCCCTCTGTTAGCTTTGTTCTAAGGGACGTTTATCCGGTGTGCTGGTGACTTTGGGGATTTGGGCAACGTGCAACAGTCCACTGTTGCCAAATCATGAAGGAAGGGGCCTGCCTTGAAGCTGTGACCTGGGAGTCAGATGGTTTTGGTGGTGGCCATTGATATGGTAATGCTTTGTATTTGTTGCCCGATGCCAGGGACTGTGCTGATGTCGGGTTATCAAGTCTCCCTGTGGAACTCTCTGGAAACCAACCATAGAGGACAATTATAGAAGGTGTTTTATTTTAGCTTCTGCTCTGGAATGTGTTAAGATGGCCGAGGTGGCTGATCAGATCAGATACGCTAAAGATCCAGAAGCTTATGCACATATGCAGATCAGGTTCTGAATTCAAATTTATTCTCTAAATGCTCTTTACAGAGCAGGCTGGTTGGCATAAACCGGAGTTTCACCTCTGGGCAGCCATGCTGTAGCCAGTTATCATAGTTTGACAGTGAGCTTGTTTGTTCTGCATGGCCTGGTACGCTAAACGAAGCTAGAAATAACACTGGCCTAATGCTTAGACTGACTACTGTTATTCGTACTGTCATTTTTTTGCCATTAGTAGCCACCTCCCGGTGCCATTTCCTCCCTATGTGTGCCAAACGACACCCAGATGACATCTTCAGCAGTGTTCTGTGTCTGTTCACATTAGCCACTGGTGTCACTCGCCCTACAGTAGTAATCTCCACAGTTGTCTCATAAGGCCCAGATCCAAACAACATCCACCGCTTCACTAAGATGCTGCTACAGCTGTCTTTCGCTGGCACTGGTATGCTGGCTGTGACCCAATCACCTGTAGGGAGGACGAGGGGACAAGCAGAGTGGAGACACCTACCACTCTGTCTCCTTGGTATCCTGGCTCTAGTTCGTACCAGTTTACCTAGCCTCAGAAGCTGTTTCTGGGGATAACTGCCACCCCCATTTCTTGCACAAACAAACATATCTACACACAGAAATATTTCCTGCCAGCTCCTATCTTATAACAACGGTCTACAGACTTTGTTTTAGGTCTTACATTTTCTTTGCCCTGCCTACTCCCTACCTCTCAAATTCCTCACCCACGGCCAGCAAAGGGAGTAACTGGACTGTCAGGTATAAACCTCCCACCCTGTTTCCCTCCCCCACAGGCTCTCCCTTCCTTCCCTGCCCTGTGCCTCCTGTTCTCAGTATGACTTTGTTTCTTCATGCTCTGGTGAATGCCTGGATCTCCTGGGGGTCCCATGGGCTTCTTTTCGGCATGTGTCTCTGCCTGTACTCTGTAAGAGGATCCATTGGGAGACTGCAGGTATCGGTTGTAGCAGATCACAGCCCCAGCCATGTGGCTCACTGAACCGGGATCAGCCATCTTCTACATGTCACGTCTTATACAGGAAGAGAAAAGCACAGAGGACTATGTAAAGTACAGTAATTGTGAAAATATTTGTGACAGTTACTATCCCCCTAGAGTTTGAGCGTTTTTGGAGAAATGGGAGATGGAGACCCAGGATGTTCTCCCTTCTTCTTGTGTGAGGAACAGGTCACTGTATGTGTTTTCAAAAGAGACAGATGGGCTACGGCTCCGTAGCAGTTGCTTTGAAAATCGACATTTCCTTTCACCAGGTAAGATGTTTGATAATATGTTCACGTTCACGGCAACACCCTGGGGGAGAGTTGTGGAGCGGGAGGTATCGGTTGAACCATCCATTCAGTCTGACATCCAAGAATCGACCAGTCCAAATCCGGAGTGGCTTCAGCTCAAAGCCATGCAGATATTTGCTTTACTTCAGTCCCCCCATCGTGTGTTTGACCCATTACTAAGGCATTGCGGGATTTCCAATAGTCTTAAGCCAAACATTGGGACCGTATTGAGTCAACAGGTAAAGTATCCTGGAACACCGTGATGTGGAAAGATCTCACCCGTGATCTGAACTTCATCCACCCGTGATCTGAACTTCTTCCACCCTGGTCAGGCTACAAAGCCCTGTCAAGGCCTGCTCATGCTGTGCCTATATGTCACTGACGACGAGCACAATCTCTCTTTCACTCTGCCAAATCCACAGAAGTCTCAGTACAGAAGAACTGGCAGAGATCTAAAGAAGTGTCAGACTGGTGAAAATACACTTTAAGTCCCAAGGGAGACACCGGAGAGCTGATTCCCCCTGCGATCTGAGCAGGTTAACTTGAATAATGCATCAATTGTGGATCGTTTCCCAGCGTACGCCGCTGTTCAAGTGTCACACCACGGAATGTATAGTTGGAATATTCATGTAGGCCCATATCTTTCCTGTGTTTTCCCATCCTCTTCTCTTCCTCGTTTGATTGTACTGTGACACGCCATTACTGTACGTTCAAAAGCAAACATGACGACCAATCAAACTGGGGAAGAAATGTGCTGCTGCTCTGCACTTTTCCCTCTTCTTTTCTCCCTTTCTTGCCACTTTAGGGTTGGGAATTATATTTCATGCGTAATAAGGCAGAGCAAATAATTTTATGTTGCATTGCAGACTGGTGTCTGGCAAGTTGCTTCAGATGTTGTATTCCGGTAACAGATCACTCCTTAGGAATGCCAGTGCTCTCTGTCTCTCTCAGCCACGCTCTCTAAATCTGTCTTTCTCTGTCTGTCCCTGGGCAGTAGGGATTTTCCAGCAGGATTCATCTCGGATTAATTTGCTAGTGTCATTTCCCTCACATTGATTAGGCCTGGCGAGATTGTCAATGACACTCCCGCAAAGCAGGAGACACTGGTAGGTGTTCACTGTAAATGACTGTATGCCATGTTGAATGGAGGGAGGGAGGAATGGAAAGAGTGGGCGTTACGACAGAGTAGCAGTGCACTAATCTCTGGGCCACTCTGTCGCTCCAATATTTCTTTAGACCACCTTTAGCTTTGATTACAGCATGAATTTGTAGTGACATTTTATCAGCTCCATTATGCAACGTCACATCATTTATTTCCGTCCAGATTTGCTTCCATTTTTGGCTGAGGTGTTGTATTGACAACTGGATAGGCAAGCCACTAGCCTTTATTTGAACACGTGCTCTCCAAGGTCCTGAGCTTGTCATGTAATATTGATATTTTTGGGGAGGTCATGTGCCAATTGCTCAGGGGATATAATATATCCTCTGTGGACCCTTTTGGCCGATGCAGCCCCCCCATTCCTCTCAGCCTTTAAGGGTCTCACGCACATTAGTGACAAAGTCTGACGGGTTTTCAAGACGGCCATTAAGACGGTCACCTTCAAAGGTCATGGGTCGGAGGTAGGAGGTTGAGGTGACTCCTCTCCCTGAACACACTTCACCTCGCCTGGGTACCCAACAAATGACCTCCCACCTCCCACCCATGGATCATTGGCTGATTGTTGAGCATCCAGCTGTGAAGGGGAGGTTTCTTATTGGAAATGTCAAGTTATTTTGACCTCATTAATACCACAGTGGTCAATTAAGCAAAGCATTTGTGTGCCCCGATGGAAATACATCTGCAATGCAGTAAGGGATGTGGCAGATTTAAAGGTACAGAATGTGCCAAGTGTAGATTGACTCATTCTCATTGTCGGCTGTGGGGAAAAATGACGCATAGTTTCCTACTTCCAACTTATTACCCACACCAATATTAATAATCTCTGTGATAGATTCTCTGCCATAAACATATTTAAGGATATGGAGAAAGGATTGGGACTGCGTGGCACGCTGACTAATGCTGCGTTATTTATGTCGGTGATATCAGACAATGCCGGTCCCTTCAAGAGTCCTGGGTCCGGCTTGATTTAATAAAAATCCCCAGTATCAACAGTTCTGACCTCTCACTCAGTCTGTGTGTATGTTCATACCTGAGGATGTGCACATTTGGAAGGCGATTTACTCATGTTTGTACCTGTTCATTTGAGTGCGTGTGTGGGTTTGGATATGGGTAGTTGTATATAAGGCAGTCGCGCTGAGGGAAGTCATCAGACGGTCTTATGTCTGGTAATATAATTGGCCGTAGCTTTTTGACCAGGGTTCGACGTATCATCGCAGGACTTACAAACATATGTAACTATAAATCGGTAAGAAAATAAAATAGGCATCATATTTATAAAACTCAGCAAATGTATTCGTCCTTTGAATTACTTTTACCTGGTCCCCGCCGTTGCTTTCTCATTGTGTTCAACACCAGCGTAAATTGTTAACTTTGTCATTATGCACGCATTGTAACCCTGTCGCCTTTCTTTGGGTAATATGGCATTTTTCTGGGCCAGGCTCATTTAGTTTCTGTTACATCAGAAGGACCTGGACTCTGGCCTCCACTGAGCAGGCTTGGGGCAGACTGGGCTCCAATTTTCAGGCCTGATTATTCTACGCAGATCAGATTTTCCTTAATATGTTAAAGCATGAGGATGAAAATGATCAATATCATGCATATCAGCCTAAAGACATTTGAAAGAAGCACATGTTGTTAAAGTTTAATATTGGATCAAATATTAAAATTATGTAAATATTCTTCAGCCCAACGATATTCACCAACAGGTTGACTGTTGCCAAATTATCACCTTGTGCGACAGTGTGTGTTTGTGTGTGTGTATTTGTGTGCTTATGTTTGTGTTTGTGTATTCATTGCTTCTCCTTTGAGCAATGGTGGGATCCAATTTCCTGTTGGGATTCTGATATTGTGTCTTTTAAGCAGTGATCCACTCAGACATTTAGGACAAGAACCCCTTTTTAGAAGTGAAGTATCTCTTTATAGACCTGATCTAATCTTTCCAAGGAGGCTGTGAAGTGATTCTCTCTCTTTATCTGTTTCTTTCTCTACCTCTTTTGTCCATCATTCCTCCTTTTGTATTTCTGAGCAAGAGATGGAAAAAGGTCTCATCTTGGGCTATTGAACCATGCTTCTTCCTGTCAGTTTGGGGTATGATTCACAGTGATTCTGACACCCCTGTCCTGACATGACATAATATCAATATTAATAATGATGAAAATAATCCATTTGCCGAGCACATTTTTCATGCTCAAAGAAAAAAAAGACACGTCTAGAATGACTTTCACAATACATCAAAACTTGCACACGCAAAACATACTGAACAATCAAACATTTAAATACTAGCTTGAATAGAGACATTTTAAGTTGAAACGAGGAAGCTGCCTGCTATACTGTCTCAGAGCGAGGGAGTACATTTGAGAATTCCCCATCACCCAGCATGCTTCTGCTAACCACAAATCGTTCTCCCCTGACAGGTCACCTGGCCTCGCATTGGATGCCAACCCGCAGTCAACTGGTTTGCAACAAATGCCATCGCCTGTTCTTGACAGCGTTCCAGCCGTTTGGGCTGCGCAAAAGGTAATTGTGTAGCCTCATCGCCAGTATTTAATCGCCAGTATTTAATCTGTGGAGTGGGCTTACAGTATATTCTTAACTCCACTAGATATGCAGTGTTGTGACTGGTGTGACTAGGTTGGTTTGAGTCCATAGATCATGGGGGTCATGCTGGGAAATGCTTCTCAATAAGGATCTAGGTGGGTCACGATTATGTGATGCCAGTAAGTAACTCCAGAGGGGCAGAACCCGAAAGTAATGTATGTCAGTAAAATAGGAGTGAAAACCACCGTAGTGCAGTTCTTGGGAATTTAAGTTATTGACTTGTTGATGAATGTTTCTTAATTCACTGTTTTAAAGGCAGCCGTTATGTTCAGAATTATCAGCATGCGAAAGTTTCCATCAGCAGCTGCCATCAATAAGTAATTTGTTAGTACCAGGGCTGTCTCTATGCGGTGCCAGGCAGTGAAAGGTTCTTGGAGATTATTGTCTGAAAGAATGTGCAGTAGTTTCATTGAGACCATACATTCTAGAACCCTGTATTTAAAGGTCAGGTTGGAAAAGTCTGTAATTGCTAAGGGTGTTGGTTTTCCAGGTCTGTACACTTTATGCAGTTTTCAGGGAATTAGGCACAGTGTCTAAACTAAGCGACTAATTTAGGATTTGGTTATAGTTGGAATAAGTGAGGCGTTGTGTGAAAATGGTCCAGTGGGCAGGTAGTGGACCTAATTCCTTTGATAATGTCAAAGACATTGGGTTAGTCGATGAGAATTTGACACAACTGGTGCTGGGAAGGGTAGTTCATCAATCTACCCTAAACAGAGGGTTGATTGGACAGTGTTCATGCCCATAATTTTGGTGTTTAGAAATTCTAGAAAATGCACCTTGCTCAATCAAACAATGCAATTTAAAAAGCCCTTTTTACACTAGCAGTTTTTACAAAGTGCTTGCACAGTTAACCACCCAAAGGCCAAGCTATAATATGTTTTAAACACAGTAAATGGGATACAAGTGGAGCAATTTGGAGATTGAACTAATTTCTTTCAACACATAATACAGTCGCCTTCCAGGCATCACTGACCTCACTATTTACAATGAGATTAGTATAGCTTGCTGTCAGTGTTCAGACCCTCTTTCTATGCAGCCTGATGAATTGAAAAGGGCCTGTGTACAGATAGAATTGTTTTCACCCCATCTTCTCTTCAGTTTACACCTGTCGGCTTTCATAAAACATGGATCACTGTTAAACCACGGTGCCGGGCATCTGAAGCAGGGTTTTTAATGGGGGAGTGTTATCAAGAACTATGCACAGCCTTTGATGGCAACTGCCATTCCAAGTTAAGTTGAATATGTAGTGTAGTGAGTAATTTACATCACACAATGGTTAAGCAGTTGATTTGGGGTGATGATTCAGATTTCAGTATCAGTTTGGACACATGATTATAAGTGCGGGGGAATCGACATTGATACAGACCAAACAGTAAAGTACTGATAATAAATAATCCACTTATTTCCTGTGGAATTCATGAATGTCCATATTAAAGTCATGAGTAAAATGGAACTGGATGCAGATGCATTAGTGAGTAGTTTGGTCACACTAAAAGACTGTCTAGTGATCATTTGTAAAATAAACATTCAGATGGGGCAGGGTATTCTATTAGAGCTGTGGCCTGATATTGCAGTACGTTATATATTGGTTGTGACCAATTATCTCTCAACTGCAGCTAATCAATATATCTAAGTAGTAATTACCTCAGCAAAACAGGCTGTTTTCAAAGCTGGTGGCGGGTTAAAACGTGCTGTATTAACAGATGGGGTTATCGGTCTTAGGGGAGGTATCGGGTTATCCGGCATGGTAATCAGGCGAATACTAGCATACTAGTAGCTATAATACGAATATTCGCTGCACTGCATGGATTTAATGGTTGGAGGACGTTGTAGTAATGAAGTTTTGTAAGGAACACAAATAGCTGATGAACAACAGAGGCTTCTTGGTTCTCTGTCAAGGAGCAGTGATTTCAGTCTGTGTTCAGTAATGATGGCATTTCACTGCTAGTTGACATCGTTGTCTTTATCACGTTCTTAGCGCGTGTGGTGGGCTATTAGCATTGGAGCAGTGGAGAGCTTCTTTTGCAGTGGAGGTGTGGTGTGGGGTAGATGGTGTTTGGTTGTGTGTCTGCAGAGGAGGAGTTTTTGATATAATTAAGAAATATAAATAAAGCAAAAATCTAGCAAAAAATAGAGTAGTAGTATTCTTTACACTGTAAAATTAGCAAGAGTAATGTAAACTAGCAGCAATGTGGGTAGTAGTATTGAAGATTATAGATATGGCAATAATATACATAACAATGTAAATTAGCAGCAATTTCAGAGAGAGTAGGTTGGGGAGTATGAACAGTATGGTAGAAGTATTGTGTATCATAGATACATATATGCTTATGAATGGTGCATGCAAAGAAATATTCTAATGTACATTGAATGTACCTGCAAAGACAACCAGAGCATCTGGAATGTTCATGTGTGATCAGTATGATCATGGATCAGTGTTGCTGGTTGAGGAGCTTTATGGCCTGAGGGAAAAAACAGTTTGTTGAGTCTGGAAGTGCGTGCCCCAATGTTCCGGTAGCAACTACCAGCCGGCAGCAGTGTGAACAGGTCATAGCCTGTGGCTGTGGTCTTTGATGATGTTCTGTGCTTTCCATTGGCATCATGTATGGTAAATGCCTTGCACGGAGGGGAGATGGCAGCCGATGATGTGCACCGCAGACTTCACCACCCTCTGGAGGGACTTGCGGTCTGCAGCAGGGCAGCTGCCGTACCAGGCAGTAATAAAGCCTGAGAGGTTGCTTTCCGTGGTACACCTGTAGATGTTGGTGAGAATTTTTACAGACATGACAGTACAGTAAATGGGCCCCTCAGACTGCTGCTGTGTTATCCCCAGACTATCTTAACACAAGGCTAAGGATTCATACTTAGTTACCAAAGCCTTAGGTGCGTGCTTGCGTGCGTGCGTGCGTGTGTGTCTGTGTGTGTGTGTGTGTGTGTATGTATTGTATGGCTAATGGACAAATTAGCCATACATAAACATTATAGATGCTTTCTGTAACATTTTACTACCAACAGTGATGGTTTCTGTAACATTTTACTACCAACAGTGATGGTTTGTGGAACATTTTACTACCAACAGTGATGGTTTCTGTAACATTTTAATACCGGCAGTGATGGTTTCTGTAACATTTTAATACCGGCAGTGATGGTTTCTGTAACATTTTAATACCGACAGTGATGGTTTCTGTAACATTTTAATACCGGCAGTGATGGTTTCTGTAACATTTTAATACCGGCAGTGATGGTTTCTGTAACATTTTAATACCGACAGTGATGGTTTCTATAAAATTTTTATACCGACAGTGATGGTTTCTGTAACATTTTAATACCGACAGTGATGGTTTTTGTAACTTTTTTAAAACCGACATTGACGGTTTCTGTAACATTTTCTGTTCGCCGGTCTGACCTCAGGAACACTGTTTTACTTTTGAAACGCAATCTCACCCCTGTGTAGAGAGTGCTTTGCATTAATGAGACATCAACTTTTCGGATCAAGGCAAAATCAGCCACCAATATTGCCATGGTCTGATAGCTAGCCATATCCAATTAGCTAAATGTCAATACAAAACGATGAAAACAGAGAGAAATTGGTCTTTTTCTGCCCTTCCAGCTGTAGAGTTAAATAGAAATTTAATACAACAAGAAATGCAACCAGGCATCTCAATTCAAGACACAGATTACCAAGACATACAATGTCACCTCCGCTCCTTCACTTGTGCTGGCTTGCATGCTTTTTTCTTTGCTAACGATGTGAGTGTTGAGTCCTAGGTCAGTTGAATATCATTGCCTGTTACACTGATGCCCATCTTTACTAAAGTTGCAACACCCTGTAAGCCTAGGAATTGCTAGATTCATCAGTCTAATGTGAGAAACAGTGTTCCATTGAAAGGCCCGATGCATGGTTCTGAGTATGTCTGCCTGCAGCCCAACCTGCCCAAGCTGGGATCTTCTCTGTTTCTGCTTCGCCGTGAAGGATGTGGCCATTAATCAGTCTATAATCAGCCCATAACATAATCGACAGAATCAAGTTGACACAACCAGTTATTTACAAGGATTATTTAGTTTTTGTCATGTTTATGTCTTCTGATGAATGGATAGAAAAATATAAATGTACTTTTGTGAAACATCTCCATGCATCACAATAGTATTCACAATAAATGAAAGTGCAATGTTTGCTTTTGGACTGTTAACATTATACAGTATGTGGACACATTTACAGTTTATATGCAATTACTGCATTTGATACTATTTTCACAAGAATGGTTATTTTTCTAAACATATAGAATTATTTATTGTGTTGTTTTTTGTCATACATAGTTTTATTCAATTTATAATCAAAGATTGTTATTAGTGAGGACATATTCTACAGTCATTAATGCAAAAATTCTACTTATTTTTTCAGTTTGATAAAGTGTAACAAATATGAAGCAAAATAAATTACAATAATGAAAGAAATGTTTACCATTCACTAATTTTCAGGCTCTCTGTTTTTGTCTGTACATTTGTATCCACATCACAGTGAATATCTTTTGGGAATCAGGAATTGTGATTGGCATTAAACCATTCTTGCGGTACTTCTGACCGGTGGAACTATACATTGTCCCATGCAACAGCATTATCCTTTCGTGTTGATAGACTGGCTTGAATTTGTTGTTATATCAAAGTAGTAAATCTAAACATGGCTCCTGCCATCTTACGATATAAAGTAAGCTTACCATTTTAGATACACGGTGAACGCACCATCCTTAGATACTATTAGGTCTGGAAAAATGTGGGCATCGACACAATTTTCATATTTCTGTCTCTTTACGCCAAATGGATTTGAAATGAAATAACCAGGATGCATTTGAATTACAGACTTTCAGCTTTAATTCAAGGGGTTGAACAAAAAGATTGTATGAAATGTTTAGGAATTACAACCATTTTCATACACAGGGGCTCAAATGTAAGGCAATGACTGCTTGAAGTCTGGAATGCATGAACAACGCCTACCGCTGGGGTTCCTCCTTTGTGATGCTTTGCCAGGCCTTTACTGCAGCTTTCTTCAGTTGTTGTTTGTTTGTGGGTCTTTCTGCCTTTAGTTTTTTCTTCAGCAAGTGAAATACATGCTCGATCGAGCTGAGATCATGATTGACTCGGTCATTGCAGAATATTCCACTTCTTTGCCTTAAAACAACTCCTGGGCCATTATCCGTCAGTAAAGTGAAGCACCGTTCAATCTGAGTTTGGCTGAATCTGAGACGACAATATATCCCTGAACACTTCAGAACTCATCCGGCTGCTTCTGTGTTCTGTCACGTCATCAATAAACACTAGTGACCCAATGACATTGGAAGCCATGCATGGCCATGCCTCCTCCATGTTTTACAGGTGATGTGGTGTGCTCCGGATCATGAGCCGCATCAAGACTTCTCCAAACTTTTTTCTTCCCCTCATTATGGTACAGGTTGATCTTAGTTTCATCTGTCCAAAGAATGCTGTTTCAGAACTGGGCTGGCTTTTTGAGATGTTTTTGGGCAAAGTCTAATCAGGACTTTCTATTCCTGGGGCTTATGAATGCTTGGCACCTTGTGGTGAACCCTCTGTATTTGCTCTTGTGGAGCCTTCTCTTCATGGTAGACTTGGATAATGATGTCTACCTCCTGGTGAGTGTTCTTCACTTGGCTGTATGTTGTGAGGGGGTTATTCTTTACCATGGAAAGGATCCTATGATCACCCACCACTGTTGTCTTCTGTGGACGTCCAGGCCTTTTGTGTGACAGAGCTCACCAGTATGTTCTTTTTTTCTCAGAATTGTTTTCACTCCTAATGTTCCTGCTCTGATGTATTTTCTTTTTTGCAGTCTAAGGATGGCCTGTTTCACTTTCATTGAGTGCTCCTTTGACCGAATTTTGTGGGTTCACAGCAACAGCTTCCAAATGCCACACTTGGTATCAACTCTAGACCTTTTACCTGCTTAATTGATGAAGAAATAATGAATGGTCTACGCCTGTCAATGAAACAGCTTTAGAATCAATGGTCCTATTACTTTTGGCCCTTTGAAAAAAATAAAAAAAATATGGCGGCATATTAAAAGCTGTAATTCCTAAATACTTTTTCCAGTTTGGATGTGAATACCCTCACATTATTGCTCAGATAATGCACTTTAAGTGCATACTCATTATTTAACTATAACTTTTGATAAACACCCAAAACAACAAAACATATCCATTCCATTGTAGTATCTTATATGAAAATACTTGTGAAAATAGTAACAAAGCAATTAATAAAAACTGTAACACTGGCTCTTTTGTTTCTGGTGCTAGTACCAAAATATTGGTGCATACTTTTGGAGGATGGCCAGCTAGCCCGGGGCTAAAGTAGATGTTAGCCCACTTTAAAATGTGCAAGTGTGAACACTTGCTTAATCCCAGGATTAAATCCTCTTAAGCCTTGGGTTAAGGTGTAGTGTTAACAGCCTGGTATGAATGTGTTTGGGTGAGCACCACAGTTTAACACTCCTTGTCTCCTTTGGCAGAAATCGTCTGTTTTTTCAGTGTTCAACCTTCTACCTTTTCAAATGCCTGTGAGTGTTTACACACGTGCTTAATGGCAAACCATTCAAATATACCCTGCTTACTTTCCCTCTGTTTTCCTTGCCAAGAAGGGCAGCTCCCTGCTCTCCACAGCTAATCGCCCGTGGGATCTTGAGACGCAGCAGCAGCCAGGTGATAGAAACCTTCAAAGGCATAGAGAGAGGAAAAGATGGAGAGAGAGACAGAAAGGGATAGTAGACACCATCGTCCTGTTTGGCGCTTCACTTTCACAGTTTTCAATTCCCTGTCTGGCCGCGATGACAGAAGTCTGAAAGGGACAGGGCTAATCTCTACCATAGTGTCAGCTTCCTTCCCTCTGTTCTCCCTCTCTCTGAAAAGAACCTCCGTTTATCTGACCAAATCTTCCTTCTCTTCTGGTGTCCATTTTGACTCTGCAGGGCGCTTATCGACCATGAGATAATGAAGAACCTTCCCACTCTTCTTCCCTTTCCACATGTCTCTCTCTCTCTCTCTCTTTTCATTAAAAGTTTCTCTTGTCTACTTCTTCGTCAAGAATGCATCTATCTGTCCAGGGAGCAGGTGGGGGGAAAGAATATCGGGAGAGATGGGGGGTGGCTCCTGTCTCTTCATCTCTATGTCTTGAGTCTTTGTGTTGTTGTCTTTGATTTGTTTCTGGTTGACGTTTGTTTGTCACCCATTGCCTTGTTTTGGTCCCTGATGGATTGGCCTTCAGCCTTTTAAGTCTTAGATTTGTTCTGTTTCATTGGTTTTTCCCACTTTTTAACTTTCTGTTGGTGTATATCAGATAACACTTTGAGACTTTAAGATACACTACCTAATCACTTCATCTTGGTTTGTTTCTGTTCACACTTGCACCGTCACATTTTGGTTGCCAAAGACATATTGTATTACCACAGAAGTCAAACAAGTGGCAGTTCCATTTTTTATTCATCTGCTTTTAGGGCCTCGCTTTCAGTGGTATATATTGCACTCCTAATGTGCTGATTTGCTCTGTTTATACTGAAAAAACTGACAGGTTTTCATAGCCTGAAGTCTGTGATTTGGAGAAGATTCATTTCAAAGTTTTTCTGAGTTTTATTTTGGTGTAAATAATTTTGTGTTGTATATTCCTGATACAGATATTGTTTCTTAATAATAATTCACAAGACCATTGTCGTATAATTCCAGTCTTTCATTTCCAAAGCAATATTTTTAGCTGGGCATTTATAAACACTGAATGTGGCTGTCCCCTTTTCTGACTGGGCTTTAAACCTACCATGAAAGATCAGAAAGTATGACGATACAGAATAGATGTTTCACTAATGGACATCACTACTTACAGATTTAGACGATGTCCTGGCAACTTTACCTGCCCAAATCATGTGTAGAACCGCTTAATCAGATCTAACAGTCATGTCACACCAAACTATGCATGAGCATTTTAATTAATTAAAGACACTCATATGAAGTTGTTTTTGACAATGTAGTGTGTCAGTTTGCCAAATTCATGCAGTTGTATTACTGTAGCGAAAAATTATTCCAGAATAACAAAGAACACATTTCAATCTTACCTTGAGTTGTGAGATGGGCCATCTTGTCCCTGGCCCATCTGCTTTGGAAGGGATTCTGGGAGTACTGTGAGGTTGCGCCTCTGTGTTTGAAAAGTTAGTCCAGAGAGCCTGGAGAAAAGGGGACAGAAAAGAGATCAAGAGATTGATGCCTTTCATGTAGTCGTGCATTTTCATTTATCAATAAAGCTGTCGGCCCTGCACTAACCTGTCGGGTGTGCCCCGGCATTAATCAACGCAAGGCATCCATCAATGAGCCCAGAGTTGCTGCTTGGGCACTCCATTACAGTGACCTGAGGAAGGTTGACCCCTAGCCAAGGTTTGGTGAGCGAAGCGTCATTTTGACACTGCACTTTGTGAGTGAAACATGGGGGTGCTGGTGTCCACAAGCAAGGCTGGAAGGTGAAGTGTGTGCGTGTTGGTGTGTCTGTCTTTATTTATTTGATTAACTATCCAAGTGGAGACCACTATACCTGCAAGGATAGCCAACTTTCTGGCACGAAGTTGTCTGCTAACTCCCTGCTTAGGAGTTAAGAAAGGTTATGTTTTTGGGTTACATTTAGGGTTAGGGCTATTTTGATGTTATAGGTTAAGATTAGGTTAAAGATTACAATTCTGGATAGCATACGTTGCTTGAGTTAAAGTTAGGGTCGGTTCAAGTGTTAGGGGCTAGGGAAAATCTGATATGAAGAGGGAGTAATGGGGAGCAGGGGGGTTGTAGAGTGACTTGCACCTTCAGTCCTTCATGTTCCCTCTTCCCGTTAACAAGAAACAATTATCAAGTGGTAATTATAGGTAGTGGTTTGGGACGCCCGTCGCATGCAGGAACGGCAGATTGATACGTGCTGACGGGCCATCCTATTCTCATCCCCACTGGTTTTAAGATCCTCAAGATGTGATTTGCGAAATGGCATACTCCAGCCCACTCATCCATCAACTTCCTATGTTTCCCTAGCCAAAAACCGCCTGCGCGGCCCATACTCCCCTGGACAGGATGAACAGGGCACAGAGAAAGACTGGAGGAAGGGGAAAGAAGGATGGTTGGAGAAAATAAAGACATTATTTAAAATAAGTAAGAAAGGGAGATGGAATAGAGAGAGAGAGAGATGGTCATCTACGACCGCAATGTAGTCAGAAATAGAAAGTGATCCAGGAACAGTATATCCAGGCACTGTTTGAATGACAGGAGACAGGAGGGGGTAGAGCGAGGCTCAGAGTCAGATGCATAATTAAAGGAGAATAACCTGGAGCAGATGTGCTTTACTTAATTACCTAGTAGTGCAGTTAAAGGATAATAACCTCCTTATCCTAATTTAATTCGACCCATCTTGACTGCTCCCCTATTGGCAGTAATTGACATAACATGCTGGGCACTGAGACTGAGCAGCCGGAGCAGACAATCAAACACACACACCTCGCTTGTTTTTTGGCTTTGTATTTATTTTGGATTGTTTGCATGTATAGATAGCGTAGCGCGTTTAGAGGTGACTACATTTTTTAAGCCAAATTTCCATCAATTTAAAGAGCTTCTCGAAAGCGAATCTGACAAGCTAGTTATCACTTAATGGTTTTGTGGCTGTCAGTCACTCAGCAAAAAAAAAAAGAGCATGTCTGTCTGATGATCGCTATTTCCTGAAAAGGTATGGTTATTTTTGGAAACCCTGCTGTCTCCAAGACAACACAGTTGGTTGCTTTGGAGCTTCCGAATTGGGAGAGGACAGAAGAATAAGATTTGATGGGTAGGGAGGAAATTGCTTTTGAAAGCCCTTATATTTGTTAGCAGAGTTTTCTGATTAATTTTCTGTAGTCATCAGTTCCGAAGGCGTTGATTAAATGCTTGTTTATTTAATTTGCACTTCCTTTTCATTATTGGGGCTCGCTTTGAATTTTAACACTGAACACGTTGTTGTGGTTACCATGGGATACCAATGTTTACTCACATTCCTTGTTTACTGAGTCAGAAGCTCGTCGTATTTTCTCAAATGTTTTCTTTGGGGGTTTGTCATTTTTGTCCTTGTCAGTGTGAGTGGATTAATGACCGAGACAATTATCAAGCAGTCACTCAACGACCCTCACATTAAACATGCCTGAGCAAATGAAATCATCTCATGAATACATTTATGTCACTAAGTTGGAGCTTCTTCTGCACATTGAGCTACAGGCAGAAGATTTGTTTTGATGTGGGCTTGTCATTTTTCGAACATGTTTCATCTATCTGGTGATTTTCCTGATGTCTCTTTCTTACTTTCAGATGGGGGTGGGACAGACCAGTGATGTGTCGGAGTGTGGGGCATTCAGCGTGTTTGGGTTTATACTGTTAAATCACAGATATCAATAGAGATGATAATGTTTGTCTTCCCTAGTTTAGTTATTTAACTGTGACGCGAAAAGTGCTTTAGAAACGCATGGAAACTTTGTGCAGGTGACATGGTGACATGGTGACTTAAATTTGTCAGAGAACAACGCAAAAATAAGTTACATTCTTTTGGAAATGTGCCCAAAATAATTCCAATGTGTATCTGTACTAAACAGACCTAAGCTTGATGTCTACCAGGACAATAAGTCCTTTTGTTGGGGTTGTAAGAAATCAGATGTTTATATAGCGTTTAAATAATGAGTGCGTCCCCGGTTGTCAAGGGAGAGAGTAATTCAATTATTTATTGCAACATTCGATAGTCTATTGTTAATGATGTTTCATACTTGATCTTACCAACTGGATCTTAAAGAAATCAGGTTCTGGCCAACCCAACTCTGAAACAAAAGCTCCACCCATGCCAACTTTCATGAAAAGTGGTGCAAGCCAGAATGTAAACCAGTTAGTTCTCTAATTTCATGTATAGCCTTCATTTCGCCATTAAAACAATAGTCTTATGTACCAGAATGCGGAGATCTCCAAAAAAACTATATATATATATTTATATAATTGTATATATATTTATATAACTGTATACATATATTCAATATTATATATATATATATATATATATATATATATATATATGTATTTATATATAATTGTATATATGTATTTAACTCCCTTATATCTTCCAGTGGGGATATACCACTAAGTTCTAAATCCAAATGTCTCAATGGGGTTTTATCCTGGGCAAGCTCAGTAATGGTATGTCATGCTAAATGTGTACATCAATACATCAGATAAATATCTTCCATTAATTCATATTTTAAATTGTTATATATATATATATATATATATATATATATATATATATATATATATATATATATATATATATATATATATATATATATA
>JACXGJ010008581.1:0-26708 GCA_016801105.1 Esox niger | reverse complement strand
CAGCACTGTCAATAACAACCACACCACCACCACCAGGAACAACCACACCACCACCACCATCAGCACTGTCAATATTAACCACACCACCACCACCAGAAACAACCACACCACCACCACCACCATCAGCACTGTCAATAACAACCACACCACCACCACCAGCACTGTCAATAACAACCACACCACCACCACCACCAGGAACAACCACACCACCACCACCATCAGCACTGTCAATAACAACCACACCACCACCACCACCAGCAGCACCACCAGCAACAACCACACCACCACCACCACAACCATCAGCACCGTCAATAACAACCACACCACCACCACCACCATCAGCACCGTCAATAACAACCACACCACCACCACCACCATCAGCACTGTCAATAACAACCACACCACCACCATCACCACCACCAGGAACAACCCCACCACCACCACCACCACCACCAGCAACACCAGTAACAACCACACCACCACCAGCACCACCACCACCAGTAACAACCACACCACCACCACGAGCAGCACCGCCAGTAACAACCACACCACCACCACCAGCAGCACTGTCAGTAACAACCACACCACCACCAACACCAGCAGCACCACCAGCAGAAGGTGGCCTTTTGTCCCCCAAACTTTATGCCGACGGCCCCGCTCACAATGAAGAGAGGCCTGGAACTGGAAGATGGATGGAAAACAACTGTTGGACATGGTGGGAATTATGCTCAACTCTTCTCCGTGTTTCAGAATTCAATGATATGCATGCCCCCTGGCTGTCCTCGTCACCCCTGGGGGAATGAATGCAGGCTCTGGCTATGTTTGTATACGATGTGTGGCAGGTTTTATGACTCACTGGGGCTGGCGCAGTTAGTGCCGTGTAACTGGGTGACCAATGAGATGCTGTTGGGATTAAAGGTGTTGTTTCAAACAAGCCCCTCCCTGAAGCAGCATCGGTCTGTTTCTATGGCAGCACATGCAGTCAGGAACGAGGGACAAGGAACAGTATGTGTCTTCAAAAGAAACTGCATATATGAAAACAATTTTGATATTACAAATGTTCTAATAGTGGTCATGGTCATTTCAATGACCGATAACTGACATCCACAGACATCCAATTCTATAACAGACATCCACTGACATCCAATTCTATAACTGACATCCGACATTCTATGACCTTTACAACCTTGTGACTTACTAGGCCAGCTAAATCCATTACATTAATCTATTTAGAAAAGGTAATGAAAATAATTTGTCACATAATAGTTGTTCACTGGCTAAATAAACTGCCGTATCAGTTAGCGGGTGTTTAATTTTGTTTTCTGCCCTGTGAAGTGGATTGGACCGTGCCTGCCTGGTTGTCTCTCAGGCTTTGTCTCAGGCAGCTGCTCCGGGTTATTTTCAGAGATTGACAATGAGGAATGGGATGGTTGACATACCAGGGGGAGAAAGACGGGCCAGGCAGCACCACTGCACGTAGGGAGAACTGTCTGGACACTGCATAAGACTGAGTTCTCCCCTCACACGTTTAAATTCTCATCCATTTAAAAGAGGCACTGTAGATGGTTAGACAGCCACTGCTTTCAAAATAAGTACATCAACTCGTCAGTGTTTACTTACAGTGACTTCAGTTTAGTACCGGCAATTAAAGAAGGAATTTTAGTCACTTGCCTGACAGTCTTTATTCGATGAGATTCCTCAATATTATCTGTCGCAGTACATCAGGATGTAGACGAGGATGTTGTTTTGGGATAAATGAGAACATGAATATGTTTTCCTCCCTGGTTTGAATACAGTATAAACATTTTTAATGGTCCCATAAGAAACTAGTATTGGATAAATGGTAGATGAACATTTACTGTGCCTTCAGACTCAAGGCAGAAATCTCAGGAGTGTTTCTCTATTGCAAGTTCCATGGTTTGACCGCTTATATGGTTCTCAAAGACGCTGCAATTTCATAAACTTCTAAATGGTATAAAGTTATGTCCTTAAGCCTTAGTGAAGTATCTGAATTATAACTTTGTTAAAGCCGATGTTCAAAATCAAAATGTTTAATAATTACTGTGTGCTTATTGAAAGGAAAAAAACGATATCAATCCCTCTTGAACATGTATTTTCCAAAACTCTTATTATAATAGAAAGCATTATAGGAATCCTGACAGTTTGTTAGTCCTATTTCAACCTCATATTTTGAAACTCCACAAATCAGCCAAATCCATTTTTTTACGTAATATGTCCTTCAAGGCAGGTTAACAAAACCATGATAAAGCACCCCTCAATTTAAATTCAAGAAGATGTCGCAGGTCTATTTTTATCAAATCTCAACACTTGTGGAAGCATGTGTCACTGGCTAATGTCTTAATAGGGTGTTGACTGACGCTGCATGGTTTCCATTAGGATATGTTACCAATGTCTGTATTAACTGTCACTCACCATTGTGACATGTGGGAATTGTATCTGAGTCATACTGACAGATACGGTGCGTGACTTCAAAAAAACAGGAACCGGACTCCTATTCTCGGCTTTGACTCAACCCCAAAGTACGATGAGAACGAGATTCTCACGTTTCTCCTTGTGATCCAGTGGCTCTTAAAGAACATAGAAAATAATATGACTGGGAAAATAATCAAAGAATCATTCAATGCCCAATTACATTACGCTTCAATCTTCTTAGCTATTGGTTGTTATACCAAGCAGGTGCATACTGCACGTTAAACACAATAAGGGGGCTGTTATTCATGTTCTATGCTACTTCAGATGTGCTCAAAGAATGGCTGTACATCATACACACACTCCATGATGGAAGATGAAAGTGTTAGGACTAAGTCCGTTTCAGGCTGGCTTCCTGTGCTAGGCGAAGGGAAGAAAAATCTATTTCTGGAGTAATTTTGAGGCCGGAGGAAATTCGTTCTTTCCAGTCTCAAGCTGAATCAGCAACAAAGCTAGAGTCATAAAATATACACTTTATAACTGTTCGAGCTTTGAAGGTGTGAACCGAACAAACTCGTTTGGGAAGTAGAGTCTAAGTGTAAGAATGTGTTCAGTTGATGGATGAGTTTTCTGACTGGTGTGGAGAAAGTGTGTTCAATATACTGTACCCATGGCAGTAAACATTTAAGATATGATTTATGGACAATTAATTAATTTACATTTGTGTGTTGTTGGAATACGGTGTAATAAATTCCTAAGGCAGAAATGAAAATTATCTCTCTAACCGCTAGATGGCAGTAATTACTTACATCTTCTCAAAAATACAAGTCATGTACTTTTCATCAAAGGTGTGTTTTGACAGCATTGTTTCTGCCCTGGAAGCAGAGGATTACAAATTGTAAATTTTCTCAACATGAGAATCAAACAGATATATACTTTCCATCAATGGTCTATTCTGAGTTTTTTGTGTTGCCTTAGAAAGATTTGGGGTTATATGTTGTGGAAAACATTTGATCGTGTCTGTCATCTAGATTACTGAAGCATCAACCTGAGGAAACCATTTCAGCCCTTTGTATAAAGGAACGGATGTTTGTATCCTTCCCAGATGGTCTATCACTCTAAAGACTCATAATGGGTCAAACATTAACTCTGTCCCAATGCAGTAAACTGGTCAGTATGAGCTCACAATTCAGACAATGTTTTTATGTTTTCGGAGGAAGGTTTTGATAAAATATCAGTGGGCTGGATTGAAACCCATGCTGCAGTGGTACATGTGCGCCAGAGGTAGCATCTTGGACCGCTGCTCCACCATATGTCACACAATATGCTTTTTGTTTTTCGCTTTATCAGGCGGTACAATCAGGGACTAATCCAGACCAGAGAAACTCTTAAGATGCTTATGTCATATAGGATTGTTGAACTTTGTGCTTCAAGGATAAAATGTATCACTGAGCTAAAAAATAAATAATGTAGGCACTACTTGAATTCCCTTTGAATATGAGTATCCCCTAAATGACTTATCTAAACATTTGACTAAGTGTTACAGTAAAATTGCCTGTACGCCCACATCATGTTCTGTTCTGCTCTGAATTCTAAGTTCCATATGTCTGTTTTTGTATTCTGTTGCAAAACAGAGGAACCAAACATGATAAGGACATCCCAGTGCAAGCTAGTCCTCAGTGGAAGAAACAGGTGGCCTGGCCCAAAGCTAACTCTGTGTGATTTCCTGCATTAGTCATCGGGCAGTATTGACTGTTTCCAACTGTGAGTATGGACACTGTTTTCTTCTCTAAAGTTTGTTCACTATGACAGAGGCCATCATTTCCATGGCAAACCATAGGAATGCCAGTTACTCAAGAGTACCCTCCCTTTTGACCTCATTTAAAAAAAATCTGAATTCCCCAGAATTTTTTGAGGTCTGGGGGTCCTTTCCTGTGGTTTTCTCCTGCTTGCATTACACACACTGTCTGCTGTTACTATACACTGTAAAATGTCAGCATACACATTCATTTGGTTCTGAGTGTAAAACGCCACTGTCGGTCGGATTCCTTGGTGCTGCTTTTCACATCGCTGATGTTGATCATTTGCTTTTAGTTGGCCGCTTCTGTCAATGCCTGAACAGGAAAAACATTTATTTATTTATATTTATAAATTCCAATGTTTTAGTACAGTTTGATAATCTGCCCTCTAGATGTGATGTTTAACAGGCTTGGCCCAGTGTTCACTAAAGGTCCCATGGCGCCAATCATCAGAGCAGTGGTGTTCACTCTCTTGTTATTATGATCAGATAATCATTCCCAGGCTACAGCTGATTCATTCTGCCCTTTTCCACCTCGAAAAACAGCACTGCGCAACAAAAGTCCGCATGTTGTCCCAAAGTTTGATATCTTATAAAATGTCTAGCTACCTTGCAAGATATCAATTACCTATCAAAGAAATTTGGCAATTTTTGGGGGGAGGAATCTCTATGTATTATTTCGTCAGGAAAGCATGGAAATATAGAGGGGTGAGGATTTGCTCTGGAACATATCCCTATTGCTCTTGAACATATAACTCCAGCTGCAGTGAACATATGTTGATGTCTGTACCTGACAAGGCCACAGTCCTGTTTACTTTTTATTGCATTGATGTTTATTTGTACTTATTCTAATGTCATATTGTTTTTTTTGCCAAATAAATAGCTATAGACAATGCTGTAGACAAGAACAGACTTTTGCACAGCTCTATGTGCTATATGGAAAATACTAAATGTATGCAATCAATAATTTATACAATTTGACATGAATAAGATCGCCAGCTATTGTAAATAATTCACAGTCCACTCAATCATTCAGATATTGTCCTCAATGTAATTTAATCTATTATTGTCTTTATTGCATCAAATAAAAAAATAGTCAAGAGTATTAGAAAAGAAACAATGTAAGGCTAACAATTCTAGAACATCATTGAATATTGTGTAATGTCCCGTCAATTGTATAAATGCAGTACAGACGTTAATTTAACACAAACCCTGGGAGATAGAAGAAGCCATCATTGTTGCACAGCCCACATATCTGATCTAAAATGTGGATACTGCATGCGCCTGATCTGTCAACGAATGGCTGAAGTCAGTTTTCACTACATCACTTTAATAAGTAGTACTTATTTGGTTGACAAGAAATGACTGCTAAATGCTGACGGGTATTTCTATGTGGTATTCAAAGTCGTTAGCTGCAATACAATTGAATCAGGACATGAATATATTTTGGAGTTAACATCCATAAAATAATCAAACTTAGATTTGAGCCTCAAACATATTGCTTGGGGGCGTCTTTCCCCAATGGCATCTCTCCCTTACTGGTTTCCATGGCATTTCCATTGTTTTGTTCAAGTTCCACTGGTTGCCTGGGACAACAGTGCAGGTGAATCCTGGACTGTTTGCGGGGCGGTTCTGTATCGGCTTGTTTGCTTGGTTAGCTTAGACCCAGTTGTTTTCCCAATGAAAACATTCCCGCCACGCAGGCCTGCTGGGATCCAGGAGTGTGGAGGACACTGGCGGATGCCGGCATCCTGCATCCTGGATGCTCAGAGCAACTAAACCCAATCCATGGAGACCCTAACCCAAAGGGATTATGGGTGCTGCGACCCCCAAGCCTTACACAAAAAGGGTTAACATGAGAACCACAGTACAAAGAAAACCTCCATACCACTCTGTCTATGCCAGATACGTACATATGTAGAATCACAACACGTGTCGGTTGCGATCAATTTGCATTCTCATAAAAAAATTGAAAAAAACAATGCAACACAAAATGCCAAGCATTCTCATTATTTAACAGGTACGGACGGGTAAGATATAAACCTATCACTTTAGTTAGTGTTTGTGTCCAAATTTATTCTTTAGCATTTACATAATTTTTAGGTTGACACCACTGATGGATTCAACCATCCCGCTGTCTTTCCTGTCACTCACACCAGTCACTCAGACACCAGCGTATGTGCCGTTGTAAAAGAAAGGCTTGTCAGTCACACAGTGACCTATGACCTCTGTGGTCCACCTCTGGACTTTGGGCTTGCCCTCTGTGTCCGGCCGGACGATGACAGTACTGCGAGACGCCAGAGAGGGATCCTCATCAAAGAAATTGAAGGGACGCAGGAAGAAGCCCACTGAGTTGCCTGGCGTCGCCGTGTTAGGGATGTCCTCTGAGTGGGGCACGTGTAGGAAGCCCACCGTCACCCAGGCAACCAGGTCCTGCAATCAATTAATGAATGGATTTAATATATTATTGAGTTATGCAACTGGAAAATGAAAATAGGAAGAGAGGCATGCCTCTGTAACGCCATAGTAATGCCAGTGAAAGGTTACCACTCGGTATTTAAAATAATTTGGACTAGAAAAACAGAAGGTAGTAGAACGTTTGAATTTAGATCATCTATGTTTTTTTGATGAAACATTCTGTCAGACAAACTTACGTAAGGAGTTGAACAGTAATTCAGTCCACGACATGAATGAATGCTGGTGTTATTATGGGAATTGCCTTGGATTTGCAATAACAGCATGTCTCACCTGGTTGGTGATGTTTTCATTGTTCCGGATGTAGTCTTCAAAGGACACCAGGGGTTCCCAGGGATCATTCTGAGTGTAGATACTACTGCTGGTGGACTCACTGTCCTTGTGCCTGGTCACAGCCAATGGGTATCTGCAGGGTAAATGTAAAACCCTCATCACGAATAGGACAGTCTGACAGAATGAAGGTTCACTACAGCTCTTCAGAAGTCAATAATGAAGTGAGGTTCATTATTGACTTGGTTCAAACAATAACATTTTGTTTGAACCATCCCTTAATCTCACAGGGTGTTACAGTTACCTGGACCAGCTGATGCCGTTCTCTTCCTTCCAGCCTCGAGGCAGCACACTATTGGCATGTGAGTTGTACTGGATTCGATAGCCCTTCTGGTGGCCCCACTTGTTTTTCTCGTTGGGGTTGTAGAAGTGCACGTAGCGGGGGAACTTCTTGTCGAAGCGAAAAGCGGCGCTGCGTTCTGTCTGGTGCTGCGTCTTGACAAGCTTGGATTGGACAATGGAATGTTTATGGCTCCATGGATTGGTGAAATTGACGTACTTGAGGTTCATCGACTCAAAGCTGTTCTCCCGACCTGGACCATGTGACAAAAGTGATCATATATGCAATGTCAAGTAGTCAATAATGTTTGGGACCATTTCAATAAAATGTCAGCAAATCTTACACACAAATCTTCAATATGTACAAATTGATACATACAAAACATTTCTTTAGGATCTACTTATTTTCTGGTCTGTACACAGACGAGACACATTCCTTCATGTGAGTCACTTACCCATGGCGCTAATATCAAAGGTTATTTTGTGTTTCTTGTCAATGATTCATCATAATGGCGAACATTTTCTTTTCTTATTGTATTTGTCTTGGAGCAACAATAATACAAATATAATCTTACCAGCCTTTTAGACCATAGTCACTTTTTTAAAACACACTGATTTTGTATATTTGATGTAGACCTTCTACACTAATGTTGAAAGCATAAAAACCCACACTGTATGATTTTGCTGCATGTCCTTTCAGCCATACCTTTGCAGCTTAATTGTTGACTGTCAAATTCAGAGCTTCCTGAATCTTGACAGACATAACAACACATATTATAACAGGACTCACCGGCAATATCGAGGTCAACCTTGTAGTGGATGAGATGCGTATGAAGGTTGCCCAGTACATAGTTGTAGACCTTGGTGCCATACTGTAGTCCATTTGGCGTGAAGAATGTGGCATGTATGTAACCAGTGGCACTAACCCTGGACTCCATTACCCCGTTCTGGTAGAACAGAAAGTCCCAGATGTAGTCGTAGTTATAAACAGTGGAGGTGGTACGAAGCACCAGGACATGGTTTTCCAGACCCCCGTAGAAGTTGTAGCCCCCGTGGAAGTTGCTGTTAAAGTGTCTCCTCAGAGGCATTCCTGTGGTCATTTCGAACACACACAGGGCATTCTTGTACCGTACTGGCTTGTCCGTGTCATAGTAATGGTACAGGTCCCGAAAGGTGGCGATTTCAGGACAGTCAATGCCAGGCGCCAGCTCATAGTCCACAGTGCCCATTGCCCAGCCGGCGTCAATGTATTTGGTCTGCATGGCAGCAGGGGTGTCGCCTGAGTAAAAGGCGATTGCCTCCTGGAGACTGACCTCGTAGGCAATCCGTTCTCCGTTGAAGCGCAAGTCAAAGATCTGAAGACCGGCAGACGACCGGACGCGGAAGGCAAAGGACCAGCCGGCATATTCCACAAAGTTCCCATCAATGTGGTAGCGAGGGCCTTGTGGCTCCACCAGCTTGGGCCCATGGATGTCGGTGCGCATGTTGCTGTGTCCACGGGGAATGTAAGTTGAGTACAAGTCCTCATCATCATGGTCGGGAAGCTTGACTTTTTTCAGCGTTCCCTTCTCATATCGCTCCACCAATTCCTCCACCGTGTCAAAGTACTGGCTGTTGTACCACACTTTTTCCACCGTCCAGTGCTCGGGGTCCAAGTCTTTATGGTTGATCAGAACCTCAAAGCCAACAGGGTGGATAAAGTAGCCCTCCACAAATTTCTGCAGCATGATCCAGGTCCGCCTGTCACCCGATTCCAAGCCACGGGGTGCGATGTCAGAGAATGTCAGGCAGCGGTTGGTGCAGTTGTTGAAGGAAAATCCACCCGTGGATTCAAACAGGAGATTGTGGGCTTTGTCAGTGATCTTCTGCAAGATGTTGATGATGTGCGAGTACTCAGCCAACGTGATGGGTCGTGACTCAAACTGAATGGGCTTGTCTCCTTTGAAAGTTTTTCTGGTGTACGAAGTGGGAACGGGAAGCGGACTCACAACGTACTCGGTGATGTTGGGCTCAGCCTGGTTGGCAAACTGAACGACCACCCTGGCCTGGCGTGTGGGCTTGGCCTGACCCCGGTCCAGGGCCCTCAGGGCCTCATGCTTACGAGGCAGATGGAGCTCCATCAGAAGGATACTGTTCTTCTTTAGGGTCTTGTCCCGGGACGCAGTCAGCCCCAACTCTGGCTTGCCTTGCAGGTAATCCCGGACATCACGCATTTCACGGGGGGTCAGGTCGGCAAACATTGAGGCGCCATAATGAGCCAGCTCACGCCCACGGAAGCCATCACACGTTCCCAGAGTGACCAGCAGCACAAGCAGACAGCAGCACCTCGTGGCCATGTGTCCTGAGACACATAGAGAGGAGAGCGGGCAGCCAAGAATTAGTGATAAAACTTGCTCACCCCATTAACTTACTAGTCTAATATACTGTCTGTGCTAAGTTTCCTCTGGGACTTCCTATGCCAACAAGAAATGCAAGGTGCATCGAATATCTGGAATCCTCATTCCCACCGCCGACATCCACTGTTCTTTCCAAAGTTGGCTAAGTGAACCTGTTCTCCTTTATTCTACTTTTCCATTTGTTTTCTTTTCCTCTCTTTCCTCTCTTGTTAACTCTGTGCTTCTAACAGTAAAGTTCAGCGTCCATGCAGCCATGATCTTTGAACAACACTTCACTTCCTCATGTCATTAATCAAGCCCATCTCTGGTTGTGTTGCACACAACCCATATATGTCAAGCCTTTTCTGGCCTGGCTCACACTGCACAGTAATGAGTCCCTGGCTCTTTTTCTAACCGTTTTGTAACATGATTATATAACCCTATTTATGTAATTTTTGTATGCAGTGCTGGGATAAAAAGGAAAAATGTTAAAACGTGCTAATCAGACCATTGTAGCCAATGCATGCCTTTGTAACAAACCAATCTACCTACCTGTGATGTGCACTTGAAGGGTACTCCTGTTTCCAGCAATGTGAGGAAACCTATTGTGTTGTAAATAATCAGCACAAACCAAACAGTTGCAGCCTTCCCTTCGCAGTCCTAATGGACAAGATGTGCTATAAAAACAAGGCTCAATGAGCAGCAGTTTATAACCTTCTATTTGGCAGTGACAGAAGGGGATTGGTCCAGGGATTATAAAAGTGTTGAAATATCAGGTGTACAGTAAAAGTGGTGAATCCCACAGGTATACAAAATGCTGTCTGACAAAAAAAAAAGAAAGACATGGTTTTGAAATTATTCACAGGAATGGTAATTTATTTAACTGGGCAAATAGTTTTTCTGGCAAGAAAAGGGATTTATTACACAATCTTGGGTTGCATTGTGTTCTGTAACCAGATCACTGATTTTAAAGAATAGATGATGAAACATATTACTGATCTTAACAACCCAATTTAAGTGATTAAAGTGGTAATATCCTCAGAATTTATTTTATGATAAACTTGATTTTATGGTCTTATCCCAAACAAGTTTCACAGTCATTAATGCTTATCCTTATTACATTGTATGTTTATAAGCAATGTTAGCATTATTGCATGTACTTGGCTAACTTATTTATACGCTGATGGTTGCCCACAATAAATATAAAGTTATTTCTGAAGAACCGTTACCTCAACAGTAAAAAATAATCACATTCAAAACTGGCAATCTGTGTCATGTATCTGTAACCAAGAAAATATTAAGGGAGTTTAGTTTTTCACATACAATTATTTAGGTTGTTTCAACCAGGTAGGTATTTCTATTTATGCTATAATAATTACATTTTTACTCACATGCAGATTTTTTAGACATTATCAGGATAATGTTTACTAGTTATTTTACCTACTGTCTGACTAATTGTTCAAGCTATTGTTTCCTCACCTAGCATATGGCAAATTTCAAAGGATGCATGCATACAGTATAACTCATAAAGAGCCATGCTAGACTTTGTCAACATGTATTTGATATAAAAAAACTGCTGGGTTAACAAACATGTAGCATACAGTACCTTTAAGAAGGATAACAAGGGAAGCACTCTATCTTCGCAGTTCCTTAGCAACACACCTACTCTACACCCTCTGCTTGGGTTTATTCTCATAAAAAAGCCTGTGGACTTCATATGAAATCCTCAATGTCATTGGCATCTTCAATCCAAAGAAGAAAGTACAAGACAGGGAACATCCTTATATAGTGTAGTATTTAGTATTTACATACTCTATTTTGCTCATGTAAATGTTAGTTTTGTATGACATTATGAACTTAGCTAGCAGTGCCAATATTGATGTTAGTCATAATGATTTCACACAAGGCATGGAAAAACACAGACCCAACTCATGCTTTGTAGCTGGTTGATTACATTCTCTGTGATGTTTACTTGGTTGTACTGTATATATTTATTTAATTCAAAGCAGAGTGAAACACTTAACATCAATCGTCCCTAACTTCCACAGTGAGGGAACGGTTTCTGCTAATGGAATAGGCGTTATACAAAATGACTTATACCTCCTCTATTTATAAACACGATTAATGCCATTTGAGGAGATAATTGACTTTGAAAAACTTTAATATAATTCAGAGTAACTGTAAAATCTATAGGCTAAAATTATAAAGTTTTGATTTATTTATGAGAATTTCTCCAAATTACATTTACAGCCCAATAGATTAAACAGTTTAATAGTATGTGATGAAGTGGAAACTTAAATCAAATAATGTTTAATTTATATTGTGTATGCTTTAAAAACGAATCCTGTTACTGCCCATTATTTTGTTACAAGGGAAGTGCCAATGCCCCTACGGAAGAGGATTAGGGCCACATAAGAAAAATGTACTAGAGTTCTGACTTTAAAGTCAGAATTCTGAGAATAAAGTCAGAATTCTGAGAATGAAGTCAGACATTAAAGTCAGAAGTATGGGTATCTGTAAGCGACCAATATGAGAGAAATGGGAAGTCAGTGTTTGGCTCTCTGGCTCCAGCATTCGAAGTGATTTTCTCATATTGTTCACTCACAGATACTCATACATCTAACTTTAACCCATTTAATCCAATCGGTCAAAATAGTGACCGTAAAAAACATTGTCAGTTATAAGGCTCTAAGTATTTTACTGAGTGATGTATCAATGCATTTCCAGCTAATATTGAAATAATAAAGGCTCTCAATGAAACATGTGCAGTGTCATAGGTTTAGTGTAAACTGTCACATGGCCAGAGTTCAGGGGCAACAATCTGATATCAAGTTTGGAGGAGACGGTTACATAAGTTTTTCAAGACCAATTTTTGAGGGGGACACTAAAAGTAGTGCTGTAAATGTTTAGTTTGCATCATCGGTTTGCTTGCTACTGTAGCTCTGCAAATTCAGCCAATGTGTGTGGACCCACAACATAAAACAAACCAACTGGATATACCCAATGTTAGCTAAGTGTATTGAGTGCTTTTCAGAAGGTAGACACAAACACCGTCATCTTGCCAGCTAAGGAACACAACATACACTGCACTGCATCCTTCTCTTGTTGACTTGAATTCAAACAGCTGCAAAAGCTTATTGATGTTTCTGTAGCTTGCTAGCAATCATCAGCTTACCGCTAGCTAACATAACAAGTGACTTCTGATCCAATGCAGAGAAAAGGAAGGCTGGTAACATTTTTTTATTGTATTGCATGGTAGAATTAAATATATGTCTAACTTATCCTTTGTTTGTCCCGCTTACTGAAATTCAACCACCAATGACAAACTGTCAGATTCCGACACATTTACTGTACCTGCACGATGTTTCACTGCTGAAGGCTGGGGGGCTGTGGATGAAACCATTGTTATGAAAAGGGTCGGTGTCTCACAATTTCCTAAACTTAAACCCGCAATTAAGTGTCTATATTCAGCACAAGTGCTTTCACCACATCTCAATACTAGTACTGAAGTTACATTATTATGTTTACATTTATATATTGGGGTGACAAATCATAGTTGTCGTCAGGATGGGGTGGTCATGTCCCCCCTGGGATTTCTGCCTATGCCAGAGCTGATAAATTGCGGTCTGCAACATAAGAGGATTGCTGTGTGTATAGTTAGTTAATGACGGGGAAAATATTTGATCCCCTGCTGGTTTTGTACATTTGCCCACTGACAAAGAAATTATAAATGTATAATATTAATAGTAGGTTTATTTGAACAATGAGAGAAAGTATAACACCAAAAATGTTTTATACATTTATTTGAATTTTAAATGAGGGAAATAAGTATTTGATCCCCTCTCAGAAAGAGAGGGGATCTTTTTTACAGGTAACAAGCTGAGATAAGGACCACACTCTTAAAGGCTATGCTCCTTAAAGGGAATCTCATCTTGTTAGCTATATAAAAAGACACCTGTACACAGAAGCAATCAAATTCCAAACTCTCCACCATGGCCAAGAACAAAGAGCTGTCCAAGGATGTCAGGGTCAAGATTGTAGACCTACAAAAGGCGAGAAATAGGCTACAAGACCATCGCCAAGCAGCTTGGTGAGAACGTGACAGCAGTTGGTGGGATTATTCATAAAGAGAGGAAACACAAAGGAACTGTCAATCTCCCTCAGTATGGGGCTCAATGCAAGATCTCACCTTGTGGAGTTTCAATGATCATGAAAATGGCAAGGAATCAGGCGTGAACTACTCTAGAGGATTTTTTCAATGATCTCAAGTTAGCTGGGACCATAGTCACCAAGAAAACAATTAGTAACACACTACATCGTAAAGGACTGAAATTCTGCAGCTCCCGCAAGGTGCCCCTGCTGTACATCTGAAGTTGGCCAATTAACATCTGAATGATTCAGAGGAGAACTGGGTGAAAGTGTTGTGGTCAGATGATACCAAAATCGAGCAGTTTGGCATCAGTGCAACTCGCCGTGTTTGGAAGAGGAGCAATGCTGCCTTTGACCCCAAGAACACCATCCCCACTGTCAAACATGGAAGTGGAAACATTACACCCCCAAAGCATATTTCTGCTAAGGGGACAGGACAACTTCACCCCATCATAGGGACGATAAACAGGGCCATGTACCGTGAGAACTTTCTTCCCTCAGCCAGGGCATGGAAATATAGTTAGACCACTGACAAGAGCTTTAACAAAATGCGATGCGCCTCACAGTCCCACATTCAGAATGCATCAACCGATACAATGAGCAGCAGTCGACCTACCGCTAAAGAAGGAGACGCGCTCTGTCTCCTAGAGATAAACATACTTTGGTGAGAAAAGTGCAAATCCAGAACAACAAAGGACCTTGTGAAGATGCTGGAGGAAACAGGTACATAAGTATACGCATCCACAGTAGTATAGACATAACCTAAAATGATGCTTAGCAAGGAATTATCTACTGATCCAAAACCACCATAAAGAAGCCAGACTACGGTTTGCAACTGCCCATGGGGACAAAGATTGGAAGTTTTGGAGATAAAACAAATTATGAAAAAGTGGGAGGGTTTCACTCTGAAGAACACCATCCCAAACTTGAAACACTGGATAGGAGCATCATGTTGTCGGCGTGCTTTGCTGCAGGAAGGACTGGTGCACTTCACAAATTCTATGGCATTATGAGGAAGGAAAACGATGTGGATATACAGTATTGAAACAACATCAAGACAACTGTCAGGAAGTTAAAGCTTGGTCACAAATGGTTCTTCCAAATGAGAAATGACCCCAAACGTTCCACCCTGTCACTGTGTGACGTTGTGGGGTTAAACGGACCAGGCGCAGTCAGAGGTAGCAGTCAGTGTATTCTTTATTTTAAAACACAAAGACAAAAGCAACAGAACAAAAGAGGAGAAACATTTAAACACATACAGATGACCTAATTGGGACCTGGTGTGAGAGACAATTGGAGACAAGACAATTGAAGGGGACCGGGATGCGTTCATGGCAAGTGGAGAGATGGAGAATGTGGGAGATGGCGGAGCAGTCTGTCACCTCACCTTCACACACCCAAGATGGGACAAAATGGTTTAAGGACCACAATATCAAGGTACTGGAGTGGCCATCAAAAAAATCCGACCTCAATCACATAGAAAATCTGCAGGCAGAACTGAAAGGGTGCGAGATAGGAGACCTATAAATCCGACGGTTCTGTCAGGAGGAATGGGCCAAAATTCATCCAAATTATTGTGGGAAGCTTGTGGAAGGCTATCCAAAATGTTTGGCCCAAGTTAAACTATTTAAAGGCAAAGCTATCAAATGCTAATAAATTATATGTCATATAATGTAAATGAGTTGAAAGAAATATTAAACATTTCATTTTGAACAACTGAAATAAAAAGCATTTGGCTAAAGTGAATGTTAACTTCTGACTTCAACTGTGTGTAAAGATATTAGCTAGCCATCTACAATAATATCTTTCTAATTTTAACCTGTTGAATGTAGTTTAGCAATAGTGTTATGTCTGTTATTGTTTTGGATATGACGTTTATATTTTAGTCATTTAGCAGACACTCTTATCCAGGGTGACTTACAATAAGTTCAGGGTTAAAATTAAGAGACCACTGCAAATTGAACACTTCTGTTCCTCACTCAAAACTTTCCATTTAAACTGTTTTGGAAAGGATTATTATGTTTTTCAGATCTGTATTTGTCTGAGGCTCTTTAGGCCCTCAAAATGCTCTGGCTCATCGTGTGGATGTTAGGAAACCAAGTTCAAACATTGAAACCAAGTTCAAACAATTCTATTTACATTTAAGCCCTAATTGATGGAGAGAATAGCCTAGTGCTCACCCCCTTACCCAAATAAAGAATCATTGGTCTATTACAATCACATAACAGTTGTGATATAAAAAAATAGGCCAAAAGTTTCATCTCACCAGAACAGACTGATAGTTCAAAAATATCTGTACCTGAGCTAGGCACTTAAGCCTATATGCTCTCAGGCTACTTGACATGGCAGCTCCCAACACCTCACAAATCTTGTTTGGACCTTTTCAAAGTCTCATGCACATGTCCCAGTGCAGCATGGATTTGAATCTGGCCCCCTGCTTTTCAAACTAGCTAATATTACACATCAGGGTTCCTAATTTCCGTTTTTGCAGCCTATCCTGACCTTGCTAACCAATCAAGCAAACAGTATTTTAATAGTGTCCGAGGTTAGTGGCGCAGGATTGGGATATCTTCCTTTGTTTAGCCTATAGAAGCTAACTAAGTAGTAGCTAGTTAGCTTGACATTCTACCTAAGAGTATACAACGTGAGGTTCAGAATGTCACTTTTTATAGCATGTCTTGCTAGTGGTAGGCTGTAACTATAACACAGCAAAGTGTCCTAGGCCAAAGGCCACCATTGTACTTGGTTTCAAAACTTGTGTGTAGGTGAAGCAATATGGTTTGCAGGTCCATGTCAGCGCATCCATTGCATTTGAGTTTTCTCCAGAGCTTTATCACAATTAGTTTGAACTGGCATCGTCAAAATGTCACGCTGGCGGTGTGGGGAATCCAAAAGAAAATCCAAATAGGGAGATGGAGGCAGATGCAGGGGTTCAAGGGAGGACTTCAATCAAACTAAAAGGAAAACAAAACCGAGTGCCGTGCACTACAACACAAATAACAAACTTAAACTAGGCGAGCAGGAGCAGGAAGACCTCACACAGGACATACCATGACAAGACATGACAATGATCCAACCCACACAGGGAGAAACTGAATTAACTAAATACACAGACTAATGAGCAGAACAGAAACAGGTGGGGGCAAAACAGGTGAACTAAATACACTGATCAACAGAACCAAGGACAAGACAGATCACAGACAAACAGAAAACACGGGTCCGGCGGAGCGGGGACGCCGTCGAGAGGGCCAGGGACGTCGAGAGGGCCAGGGACGTCGAGAGGGCCAGGGACGTCGAGAGGGCCAGGGACGTCGAGAGGGCCAGGGACGTCGAGAGGGCCAGGGACGTCGAGAGGGCCAGGGACGTCGAGAGGGCCAGGGACGTCGAGAGGGTCAGGAGCAGGGGGGGTGGCAGGGGCTCGTCATCCCACCCCTCTGGGCGTGGCAGAAGAAATCCTTCTGCCAGCCATTCAGGCGGCGGCGGAGGCAGTGCCTCCTCGGGGGCCCCCTGTGGTCCAGGCCCCCTCGGAGGGGCCTGAATAGGGGCACGTAGCCCCCCCCAAAGAAATATTTGGGGAGGCCCCGGGGTGGCGGCAGGCACAGGAGTGGCGGAGAGCCGCGGAACTGGCCGGGGAACAGGGGCAGGCCGGGGAACAGGGGCAGGCCGGGGAAAAGGGGCAGGCCGGGGAACAGGGGCAGGCCGGGGAACAGGGGCAGGCCGGGGAACAGGGGCAGGCCGCGGAACAGGGGCAGGCCGCGGAACAGGGGCAGGGGCGGGCCTCTGCTGCCTCCAATGTTGTGGTTGGATCATTCTGTCACGCTGGGGGTGTGGGGAATCTAAAAGAAAATCCAAAAAGGGAGATGGAGGCAGATGCTGGGGTTGAAGGGAGGACTTTAATCAAACTAAAAGGAAAACAAAACCCAGTGCCGTGCACTACAACAAAAATAACAAACTTAAACTAGGCGAGCAGGAAGACCTCACACAGGACATACCATGACAAAACATGACAATGATCCAACCCACACAGGGAGAAACTGACTGAACTAAATACACAGACTAATGAGCAGAACAGAAACAGGTGGGGGCAAAACAGGTGAACTAAATACACTGATCAACAGAATCAAGGACAAGACAGATCACAGACAAACAGAAAACACAGACCGGAACGGCCCCAGCTGGCCGGGACCGTGACACACAATGACTGGAGCAAAATTAACAAGAACATCAGGGAGGTGGCAAATCTACTGAGATTGAATACGCCAACAATAACAAAATATATTGTGAAATGACATCTTTCCCCAATAGCATTCATAATTCAGTTGTTTCTGCCTTTATATGATGGAAATCTTAAGAAGTTAATTTAAATATCAATCAGTTATGATATGAATAGGCATTAACTAGAAAAAATATACTCTAGAAACTAGAAAAAATATATGACTAAAGCCATTCTGCTGATCCACAAGGTCTAGGGTGGTGTTCTAGTTTCTATTTTCTTCCAGTGTTTCACAACATGCAATAAACAATCAATGGCTATAATGTCCTTCATAATATCGACACCATCTGAGAACAATACCAAATTAGTAACTTATAAACTGAAGTCATGCAGATTGCCAATGAAAAGAATAGTGTGTGTCACACATAATCCTTAAAACCTTTGACCCTTCTGGGCACCATTTAGCCCAATCACAGCTGATAAATCTGTACCAGTTTGTCATACTTCTACAAGCGTGATTTAAAAGGATCCATGCATCCAAGTTAAGGATGACTATATACATAGGATGTGATTGTGAAAGTTGTGCTTATTTTGACAGCTTTTAGGTGTTGTTGGGTACTGGTTTTACTGTAGAGATTTAGTCTCCCGCTACTGATTTCATTACATTTCAAAACGGTTTCCTTTACTGAGTGTAATGAACCTCAAGTCTTTACCAAGATATAACAATAACAGAAATTACTTAGCACTGTGAGAATGACTTATCTAACATACAGAATGTACCTTATCGGCCGATTCTGTGGTCACAGCATTTCAGCACGGTCAGAGTGAACCAACTGTCTGCTGCCCAGTACAGTGGGTTAGGTGGCTGAGTGGCATTGGAAGGGCTGTGTGGAGCTACACACAGAAGTCACTTTTCCTAGCTGGTTAGCAGAGCAGTAGCTAACCCTAACAAACATTAAAACATGTCTATCATATACTCAAGGCTCATATCCCATTATCTTATCTGCTCATGTAAAATGTTTGTCCCTATTCTGTCCCTATATATTGTCTCCCAACTGAGCTAACATTATGAAAAATTTAAAATTAAAAAGTGGTATTGATTCTGATTCTGATTAGTGAGTTTTCATAATATACAACGAAAAGTCATTTGCGTCCATAATTGTATATCATAGTCCAAAATGGCCGGTTGTCTCCAGAAGACCGATACAGGCAGGCAGGACTGGTGGCAGCTGGGTTTGTCTCCTTGCTTTGGGAAGGTCAAAAGGGTCAGGACAAGGATATTGGTTGGGCTGAAAGCCCTTTAGCGCCTGGCTATTGACACGCTTTATTAAATAAACGCCCCTGCCATCCTTCCCTAAACATCTTCCTTTATAGGATTAGTACCAACTCAAACACATCCTTCCAGCCATGGATGAGGTCTTTCTCTCTGTACCCCCTCCGTGTCACCTACTTCCCCCTTATATCGCCTCCTTTCCTCCTCAGCTTCTGTCCTGCTACGTCCTGAACCGCTGGACAGCCTGGGGGCCAGAGTTTCACCGTCATCCATGTGATGGCCAATGGCAGCCCTCCCAGCTGTGGACCTCCTGCTCTCTCAGCCAATGGGGTGCTTATCAGATGGCACCTAACGTCTCCGGGAATCATCCGGCATTTAAAACCCCGGGACAGGGGCGCCTGCAGCCCATAAAGCAACAGATCGACTCACTGAGGATATACTCCCAGGGTGGAAAGAAAGAAAAGAAAAAGATAGACAACAGAATCGTCTTGATAAAGTGACGTAACTCTGTGATAAAACGTGTTAGGATTAACAGACAAAGGAATAACCCTATGTTATAAAAGTGCCAAGCTCAGCCTCAAACCCCACTTATCCAGGTGAGTATTCCATTGTGCGAAGATTGTTCTTGAGTAACCTGTGCCATGTCTACCAGTGCCACTTTTAATATGACAGGAGATTCATCCTGTTTTGTGTGTACATTTTGACAGAAATATTACTGTTCTTTTGAAGACCCAGCATTTCTCTCTGAGCAGAGAGACAGAACACTATGCGGGCCCTGCTGGTGTCACTGCTTGGACTGCATCTTGTGGTGGTGATGGGAACTGGGTAAGAACTGGGCAACATAGAGAATGACTGAACCAAATGACACTGCTGTATATGAAAATGTTTCGAAGCATGTTCTAAAAAACAAAGAAATACTCATGTCACGTCACAATTTCTAAACTCCGGCATATAGAAACAAAAAAGTGGTTTGGGACATTGGATTTCTCTCTCAAAACATGCAATGCAAAGACATTGCCTAGAATGAGATTCTGAGATTTCTTGGTTTATATTGTTTTGGATCATTTCAGATACAGTGTACTCTTAGACACATGTCCCTATTGCATTGTACTCAAGAGCAAGTGATGACTTAGTTGCATTTGCTAATTTTCACTTTAAAGTCACTGTAATAGGCTAATGTTGTTTTGGCTAACCAGTCAGTATTGGCCTGGCCGGAAAACAGTTGAAAAAATTGAAATACAGCAATAGAAAGACAAAACATTATTTACAAACAATATCAGGTAATGATTATAAAATAACTACACACGTATAAAGACAATCCAAATTACAAATCTGTGCAAATGTAGTAAAATTCAGAGACTTCGTGAGGGTGCCTGACAGCAGTCTAATGGCTATATAGATATATATATAAATGAATTCTCTCTTAAGAAAGTCTCATAAGAAATTTAGAGACCACAGCAAAATTGTCAGTTTCTCTGGTCTTACTATTCATAAGTATGTGTTTGAGTAAAATGAAAATGTTTGGTTTATTCTATTAACAACTGACAACATTACTCCCAAATACAAATATTGTAATTTAGAATATTTATTTGTAGAAAATAACAAATGGTTAAAATTACCAAACAAAGATGCATTGTTGCCAGACCCCAAATAATGCGAAGAAAACAAATTCATATGAATTTTTCAACAACCAAACACTAATGTTTTAACTTGGGAAGAATTCAGAAATCAATATTTGGCGGAACAACCCAGATTTTTTTATCACAGCTTTCATGCGTCTTGGCACGCTCTCAGTATCACATTGCTGTTGGGTGACTTTATGACACTCCTGTCACAAAATTCAAGTTACTTGGCTTAGTTTGAAGGCTTTTGACCATCTATCTTCCTCTTGATCAAATTCCAGAGGTTTTCAATGGGGTTCAGGTCTGGAGATTGGGCTCGCTATGACAGGTTCTTGATCTGGTGGTACTCCATCTACACCTTGATTGACCTGGCTGTGTGGCATGGAGCATTGTCCTGCTGGAAAAAACAATTCTCAGATTTGGGGAACATTGTCAGAGCATAAGGAAGCAGGTGTTCTTCCAGGATAACCTTGTACTTGGCTTGATTCATGCATCCTTCACAATGACAAATCTGCTCGATTTCAGTCTTGCTGAAGCATCACCAGATCATCATGATTCTCCACCAAATTTCACAGTGGGTGCGAGACGCTGTGCTTTGTGGGCCTCTCCAAGAGATGACCGGACCCACCCTGAACCCCACCAATTTTAGAGTGGTCTTTTATTGTGACCACACTACTGCATATCTGTGCAATTCTCATGCTGTCTGATCAGCATCTTGATATGCCTCACCTGTGAGGTGGATGGACTATTTTGGCAAAGGAGAAGTGCTCACTAACAAAGATTTAGACAGATATCTGAACAATATTTGAGAAAAATAGGCCTATTGTGTACATAGAGAAAGTCTTAGATCTTTGAGTTCAGCAAATGATGAATGAAAAAAACAAGTGTTTTGTTTATAATTTTGTCCAGTGTATATGTATATGTATATATACACAGCTCTGGAAGATATTAAGAGACCACTGTCCTTAAATACCTTGTTCTTAAATTTTTACTTACATGGACACTCTGAAATATGCCTGTAAGAAATGTAAATTCCACTCTAAAATCTACGTGGGTTGAATCTAGTTAACTGCTAGACAAAGTAAAAGTGCCCTTCTTAACAAAACGCCTGTCTTGATTTCACTGCAGAGAGTATTTTGCCTTCTAAGTAGTGTCAGTGATACTTTGGACCAGGGGGTTAGTTGGGCTAATGAAATCTGACAATACAGACATACATTTAACTGTGTAAAATAAATATATCTTAATGGAAATCACCATACTTCCAAATAATACTACCAAGGGCTAACGTTTACATTATATACAACTGAATCTGAAGGTACTAATTAGACCATAAGCCTACTAGCAAAATGTATAAAAGGAGGTATTGCAGGCGTTCTCTGGTTCCAGCACAATTATTAGGACAACAAAATGTTACAATATCTACTCAGTACCGTAGCTGACACCTCAATATCTACTGAGTACTGAGTCTGACACATCAATATCTACTCAGCACCGAGTCTGACACCTCAATATCTACTGAGTACTGAGTCTGACACATCAATATCTACTGAGTACTGAGTCTGACACATCAATATCTACTCAGTACCGAGTCTGACACCTCAATATCTACTGAGTACTGAGTCTGACACATCAATATCTACTGAGTACTGAGTCTGACACCTCAATATCTACTCAGTACCGAGTCTGACACCTCAATATCTATTCTGCACTGATTCTGAAAGTACAAGTGACAGCTCAGCACCAAGTGACAATCAAACACTGCAACTGACCGCTGAGGTTAATGTAATTGAGTGTCTGAAACTGGACATAAATCAAGAAGCAAATGGACAGAAAGCCTTTTAAGCACAGGTGTTCATTCTGGGGTCATTCAACAATTTGACTGGTCTTGTGTCAGTCCTGTGGTGTAGTGTCAGGTATCTGCTAAGGCTGTGTAAAATGCTATTTAAATACTATACACTGAGGTCAGGTGAGGAAGCACAAACACTGTCATCCTATCTGGCATCACTTATACGCGTTAAGCCATGTTGTACAGTATTCACTGACCTTTGGCATTATGCCATTGGTGAAGGGGCAATACAATCAGTTTACCCACCATCATTTGTTTTACTACCAAACCCCCAATAACTATATTATATACACAATTTCATATTGTTTATCATCACCTCAGGCACTGGTGTGAACACAGAGTGGAGGAAAGTGTGGAACACATCCTTTCCCCCCGTCTTCAGCGTGAAGTGGACTGTTCCCAAGTGTACCAGTACAACACAAATGGCTGGCGGCTGGATGTGGACAGGATGCGCCACCATCACGGGGGAGATGATGGCATTGCGCTGTATTACGGGCAATTGGGTCCCAAGGCTGTCTGCTTCTTATACAAGTGAGGAGATTATCCGACAGACAGCGACGGATATGTGACATGTGACATGCAAAAATTCCAGGAATGATCAAGTGAATATGATAGTAACCGAGTTTCTTTTGAATCACATTGCATTGCATATTGTGATGTACTTCATGTACCGTCTGTGTGTTTTCCATCAGACCTGCCCTGATGGAGACCCAGAAGATAAATAGAACAATGAGAGGGTGTTGTGAAGGCTGGGGAGGCTCTCGTTGTTCACTGGGTAACGATTGATTCAGAAAACATATTGTGAAGTAGATCCATTTACTCACCATTGACGCTGAAATGTTTTGTTATCATTAGTCTGAGAAATGACGTTGTCAGAGTTAGTAGACATCTCAGAGCAGGTGGGAGTATTCATTGAATATTATGAGTGTCCATCATATTTATTCACGATTCTGTCTGATTCCCCCTCTCTCCCTCTCTTTCACCCCCTCTCTGTGGTCCAGTGGTGGGTGTACGAGGTCAGTGCTACTCCACGTGGAGTTGTGAGGATTTCCCTGGAGTGCACAACTCCTCTCTTATGGCCATGGAGCAGTGCTGCAGCAGCCAATGGGGACTAAGCTGGAGGAACTCTTCTGACCAGACCTGTCTGTCCTGTACATACACCCTGTTGCCCGGTCAGTGCTGAATGGAGTTGTAGCACACACTGATTAACTGTACCTCATACTAATAAACCTCACACTGATTTACCTCACACACACTGTTACATCACACACAGATTAACCTTGTATTGATTTACCACACACTGACTTACATCACACACAGATTAACCTTATACTGATTTACCACACACACACTGACCTACATCACTTACTGATTAACCGCACATTGATATACCTCACACACACTGACTTACATCGCACACTGATTTACCTCACACACACTGATTTACGTAGCACACTGATTTACCTCACACCCACTGATTTAAATTCCACACTCTGAATTATACTGTAAATGTTATTGACCTTCAACTCAATTTCTCCATCTTCAAATGCCTCTCGACATCACTGTCGATATCTCACCCCCCTAGACTCCCAGACATCTCCCCTCGTTCGTGGGGGTCTTGTGGGGAGTGCCCGGAACCCTCAGGGCTCGGCGACCTGTCTGAGCTGGGGAGGGGCGCACTATCGCACCTTTGACAGAAAGCACTTCCATTTCCAGGGCAGCTGTACGTACATCCTAGCCTCGTCGACTGACGGGACCTGGGCAGTGTATATCAGCACTGTTTGTAACGGCCGGGGAGAATGCAGCAAGGTACCGTCGTTTCTTTTAGCTTGGTCCTCCTGGTCCCTCTGCTGTGATGGCCTATGTGTGGTTCTGAGCAAATTGCTTGTTTTCTTTTCTTTTTCTCTCAGGCCCTGAGGATGATGCTGGGACTAGACCTTGTCTCGGTTCACTTCAGCAACCTCACATTAAACGGGTTGTTAGTGCCTAAAGGAGAGCCACTTTTTCAAAATGGTAATTCAAACACTCACACGTCAGTACAGATGAGGCGCTTTATATTTTCTATGCTATGTATATTTGTTTTATTGTTGCCAGGTGAACTCACAGAGATTGTGTAATAGCCCATCCTTCATTTACTAGGATTTACTGTACAATGACCTACGACCTCTTCTGCCCCTTGGTGTCCCTGAACAGGAGTGAGTGTCCACTGGCTGGGAGACTTTGTGTTTGTGGAGAGTGGTCTAGGGGTGCGTGTAAAGTTTGACATGGGCAACACTGTCTACCTGACGGTCACCACGGAACACCTGTCCACCACCAGGGGCCTTTGTGGAGTCTACAACAGCAATGCAGATGGTGGGTGCTTCATGACATCCTAATCTCCTTCCCTTCATGAAAACCGGTTACACCTCACTGAGCATAAGGATGTTAATATGTGGGAATATCAGTGAACTTTCATTTTTCACACTTAAACTATCTTTCCTGTGTCCCTTACAGATGACTTCACCACAATGAGTGGTATTGTGTCTCAGTATGCCGCTAGCTTTGGGAACTCGTGGCGAGTGCCTGACCAGCAGACTGAGGTTTGTGCAATCTAATAACTTGGATGTTAGGCATTGCCTGAATTATTCACATTAGTGTATTTGTCTGCTAAATCTAAAATGTGTCATTCTTCTACAACTGTACATGGAGAAATCCACAATTCCGTTTGACTGGGAAAAATAAAAATATTTTTCACATGCCGTTAATATACAGAAATGACTTAAGGGAAACTTTTGAAACACTTGACCCTCGGCTGTTTGGGCACACTGGGTAATGTAGTCCTCTGATCCTTCATGTTTCTCAGGGTTGTGATGATGCAGCAGAGCTAGGCCACAGCTGTGACATGACAGGGGACGCTGCTTTGCGCAGGGAGGCAGAATTAGTGTGCCACCGGCTGCTGGAGAGCCCTTTTGTCCAGTGCCACCACAGGGTGAGGAACGTCACCAAGGCTCACAGCTCACTCTCCATGTTACTCAAACAGACCTCCCCTCAACAGAACATCACTTGTCACAGCCTGAAACACACAACCTTTCCTCCTGTGGTCAGGTGGAGCCGGTCGCCTACGTTGATTCATGTCTCTACCTGCACTGTAGCCTGGGGCCCAGAGAGAGAGAGGCGGCCACCTGTGATACCCTGGCCAGCTATGCCCGTGAGTGTGCCCAGCAGCACGTGGTCATCAGCTGGAGGAGCTCAGGAGTGTGTGGTAAGGACCTCCTCAGTGGTCTGGCTGGCCTCCATGTTGGGTCCCCTCAGCCAGGCTACCCCTAAAGACTGTCAGTATTGGAAAGAAACTGGAAATGCCCATTGTCTCTTAAGGTTGACTTTCTCCCCCTCATCTCACTCTCTATCTCTCTCTTTGTGTATTTTTCCATCTCTGTTTCACTCTTGCCACCTCTCACCCTCCCGTTCGTTTTTACCTCCTCCCTCTTTCTATCTCTGTTTCTCACCCTCCCTCCCTCCCTCCAGGGCGGGTGTGTCCACAGGGGCAGGTTTTCTCGGACTGTGTTTCCTCTTGCCCCCCCAGCTGCTCCTCCCCCCAACCCCCTGCCTCAGGCCAGTGCAGGGAGGAGTGCGTGGGGGGGTGTGAGTGCCCCCGCGGCCTCTACCTGCACCACGGGTTGTGTCTGAGGAGGGATGACTGCCCCTGTTTCCACCGCAGACGCACCTACCAATCAGGAGACACCATCCAACAGAGGTGCAACACCTGGTGAGTATCTGGCGTTGCCATGGCCTCAGGGAGATCCTGAACATCTGAGTGGGCCAATAATAATATTCAAAGCTTTAAGGGTGATTCTTTTCTTTTTATTTCCTCCCATCGCCCCATTCCCTCATGTTCTTTTCCCTACCTCTTCATCCCCCCTCCCTGGCCATCCCTCTTCA